>JAMPIV010010624.1:0-80957 GCA_024509875.1 Oreohelix idahoensis
AAAGGTAATGTTCTTGCTATAATAATACAGTTGTGACCGAATCATAAGATATAATGTTTTCTATGGCTGGTGGCTGCTTTCCGTGAACTTTATGACTAGTGTCTAGCTACACAAATCGGCATCTAATGATTCCACCCCAGCCACTAGAAGTTTCTATCAAAAAGGAATAAGTGACTATCTCCTATAATACAGTGTTATATTGCCTGCATCTCACTATTCAGTTTTAAGTGAAAAACCCCCACCTCTGACATTTTCTTACAGTAATGACAGTTAATTCAGCCAACTCTTAACCCAATGGTAAGCCTTGTATGGACTGATTCTACGCCTAGAGAGTATCTGTTATCTTAAGTTTATCATTTAACCCATTATAAACTATAACTGCTTAAACACCACTTAACTAAGGCGGTAGACAGGTGCTACATTTCACTGAATTAAATTACCGGGAGAAATCCTCAAAAATGAATTCAAGTCACATTCCTATCAGATATATATAAAAAGCTAACATGAATATATATATTATAAGAGATGTCAACTCACCCCGAGGAATGACTAGAAATAGGCAGTAACATTTAGTTCTGTGTTAACGTCTGCCTTATTCTCATAATGGTCTTCTCGGGCAGGAAATATTTTACGAGTGTGTCTGACTGATTAAACCCTTCTACTCTTATAGTTTACAAATAACGCTACAAGGACACCTGGCATGGCTTGTTTTCTACAGATGTATCGGCGTGTAACGTAATAAAGAGTAAGACAAAGGTTATTCCAGAGACGACATCAGAGACAACAACCGCGAGAAAATTCCCCAGATAGACAAATACATAATATTATGAGCTCTAACTACGTCGTTTAAAGGCCAAACACAGAGACCAACCGCGGGTTTCTCTTCCCCTGATTCGGAGATTAAAACTGTTACCCAGTCTTCAGAAGCTACCTGGCGCTCGTGATCAAACGCTTTACTCGCTCGCAAGAGAAATCCCTCTGGTCGGTCAACACCAGGTGCGCTGACGTAACATTATCGTTAGCTGACCGCTGAAGGCCAGAACGTAAACAAACCGCGGGGTAGGGTCTGACAAGAGGAAAAATGGCCACGAAGGTAGAATCCGAAAAAAAAGAAAATACAAAATGTCGAGGAAACCAGAACATTAAAAGAGTAATAAAATTGGGACGTGATGGAAAGACAAATTATCAGTCAACGGTACACATGTATCATCAACAATTTTCTTTGCGCTCCTAAGGATCATGGAGTTACAGTGGTAGCTGATCCATTTGTAGGACGCCTGTATCCAGCATTCACCTGCTCTTACAGCGGTGGTTTTTGTGGCAATTTATTTTACATGATGAGGTTGCCAGCCGCATGCACAACCTCATATTAGTCCCATTGTACGAAATAACTGGGGTTCCAGTAGTCCTATTATTTCCTTTTCTCCATGGGAACTACACGAGGTCTTACATACACACACACACACACACGCACATACACATATAGATACCTATATATAAACAAAATTGTCTGCAGAAATCTCCTATGAAAATATGCATTCATTTTTGAGACATCCTAGCCATGAACACACATACACACACTCACACACATTATATATATACTAGCAATACCCGTCAAAGTTGACAGGTTTTTAAAACTTTCATTTTAAGGTTATTTTTAAGAAAATGATGAGTTAAATCCGTTTCCCGAATGAAACTGGACAGGATAGTATCTTGATTGTCTGTTGGTGTCGTAGATTTTTGATAGGGGAATTAAGACTTGGGTTGGTCCCTTCTGAATAGATTAGAATGAGTGATAGCCACAGTGAGAGATGATAGTAGACATAGATTTCCACGAGTGAGATGGTAGCAATTTATAGAGGCTGTCCCGGAAAGCGAGAATCTTCTCTCTCTCCGCCTATCTTCTACAACAGATCCAGAGGAGTCAGACAGTCTATAAACTATATATATTAATATATATATATATATATATATATATATATATATATATATATATATATATATATATATATATATATATATATATATATATATATATATGAACGTACCACTTACGTGCACGCACATAAGTGACGACAGTTAGACGCACAGACGTGGGAAAAACTATAACAGTGATTATACAGATAATTTGGAACGAGCTGACCAACGCGCTGATTAAATTCACGAGAAATTTTAATTATCCTCTAAAATTTCATCACAACACATAAAAATTACATCAAAGCATATACAAATAGTCATAAAGTCAATAAAAAGGCTACAAGAATGATAGACCCACAGTATGATCCTTTCCCTCGATGTTTAGCCCACATTCCTGTTAGAAGAAAAGTGATAGCCCAAAGAGTCACGGATACATTAGCGGTAGTCTAATGATTTTCCCCCTTTAAAGGTATGAACAGACTTAGATATTAGTATGATCTATCCTAAGGAAAAGTATCTTGTTTGCAACAAAACTTGCATAAAGAAATTTACAAAAGTGGGTGAAATTTGGTATACCATAAAAAAAGAGTCACTCGTTCCTGCTTTCTCTCGGTTCATTCATCAGGGCACTGTCTCACACAACCTTACCTAATATTGTGCTGCGGTTTGCCGTCTGGCGCACGTTATGAATAAATCTGTTTTATCGTTTGATGAAGCGGATACCCAGCTCTGCAGATCTTGGTTTCATCCAATTTGTCCGGGGAGCGTCCTCTTCAGGCGATAATTTTGTTCAGATTTTAAGTTAGTGTCACTTTATAAGTTCAGGTAAGAATTAGTTTTCAAGCGGGCTCACAGGATCAGAATCACGAGGTTTCCACTACTTAGGAACAATGTCAGGTTTGTAACTTCGATCAAAAGGTTAAAAAATTCTTGGTCACACCACAAGTTGACATAATTTGCGGAACGTTACTGTTTGTAATAGTTTACTTGCCACAAGGGCTGAACTGTACTTAAGTTTTCTCAGGAAGAATAAAATCTGGCGCAATAGGTCCGTTATGTCATTTCACCTTTAAAGTTCTTGTAAAGATTTTTCACCAAGTCTTTTAAGGAAAATGTTTTAGTTCTTCTCAGATATTACTCATCAGTACTTAACGCTGGCAAAGTTTGGGTTAACCCCAGTTTTCTTCACTAAATAGAGGAAAAAACACATATAAAATAATTATACATACTATGTACTCGTTATAACTTACATTTTAAACTGCAAGCGTACAGCTTGACTTATCATTTAAAACTTCCCGTGAAATAAGTTATATTCATAAAATCAATCATCATGAATTAGGAATACATAGTATCCCGTCAATACTCACTGATGTAGCGTTTCAGTTATAAGTTAATTTTAAAATATATTCTCGTCTGATTATTTAGCAGTAAAATCAAATTCATTTATAGCTGCATGATTTTAAGCTAGAAATATAATTTATTCTGCTTTCCACTGAAACACGTCACTAGAAAATAATACAGACTATATTTTAATTCTCTCTGCACAAAAGAACTAGTGAAAAATAGGCGATTCACCACTTAATCACTCACAAAATATTAGATACTTAATATAATATTTACCTCCGCACAGAACTACAGATTAATACCACGAACTAGAATCATTCAGTATAATAGTAGTCTAGAACTCGGCAAAATGGTGCCCAGAAACTAAAGGCTTTTCAATACACAAGATATTCTTCTAGCCTGGCGATCTGTCTACTGAAGATTTAGTAGTACGAATAAAAATCTAGTTTCAAACTCTGGTTAATATCTTAAACCAGACAAAAGATCCCACTATTTCCAAAAACTCGATCTCTCCCCTTTCCTAACACCTACGTACCTTAGACGCTGGACATAACATGCCAAACGCGTCTTAGACACCTCACGCCCCGAAACTGTCTGAAAGTGCCGTGACAGAGGAGAATACCTGACAAATGTCTCATTCTGCGCCGTGCAGATGTCGGTTATCACACCTCACGCCGGAGAAACGTTCGTGTCAGGTGAAAATGCTAGCCAAAAGTCTGCTCCTATGTCTGAGTATGAAACATAATCACACATCTCGTCTGACTGCAGCGACTGACACGTTATATAATAACATGCGTGTGCGTTTCTAAATGAGAAAAGAAACAGGCGAAAGTTTGAATGGGAAAATAGTAATGTTTATAGTCGCAAACGTACGAATGCGAAAAACACAGGAATAGGATAAAAGAGCGATAATAAAGTGGAGGACACGGGTAGAAAAAGAAAGGAAATATAGAAAATTTATTGATCATAATCTCTATGCGACAGAACGTCCCCCCTTTAAGATATGGAAGCACTCCATGTCTACGTTATGGAAATAAATTTCCTATATCCGTAGCTTCAGGGTGTCTGTCCTCTTCCCTCTCATCTCCCCCTCCGTCTCTCTCCAATTCCTACTCAAGTCTACTCCCAAAGTTTCCTTTCTCTGGAATGTCTCCCATGCGCGCTTGAAAGAGCGTCGCCGCTTTTGACATTTTTTGAAAGATTTCGTGTGTGTGCAGTGGAATTTCCCTGCCACTATCGTCATCTTCGTCAGTTTTGGCGATCGTCAGGAGATGGTCGGAGGTTGGCACCGGTCTTTCCAAGAATTTCTTTAACAGATTTAAATGGAAGACCTTCTCCTTTCCTTTAATAGAGATCTGGTAGTTAGCCTTAGAAAGATTTTTCAGGACGGTAAACGGCCCTTGCCATCCGATCCTCAGTTGGTTGTTTCCGGTAGGGAGTAACACCAAAACTTTCTCTCCTGCTTCTAGTTCTCTCTCTTTCGCGACTTTCATGTATCGGTTAGCGTGCTTTGTGCGTGCTCGCTTAAAGTTGGTCGTTGCTAGGTCCCATCCTAGTTTCAACCTTCCTTTTAAATCCGAAACATATTTACTTGCTGAGACAACTGTCTCATCAGCCTTCTGGTCTGTCAGCGACCAAAGTAAGGCTTCAAGCGGCCCCTTGATAGGTCTGCCGAATAAAAGCGTGGCTGGCGGAAATCCTGTGGACATATGAGGAGATTCTCTGTAGCCAAATAAAGCTGCAGGAATACAAAGATCCCAATCTTCAGGTTTCACTTGTGCCAGTTTACTTAGCATCATGTTGAGGTTTCCGTTAACACGTTCTACGAGCACATTTCCGGCCGGAGTATATGACTTAGTGTAGATGTGTTGGGTCCTCAAGATCTTAACGATCTCATCCATCAGCAGGTTTCGGTATGGAGATCCGTTATCCGTCAACACTTGCTGAGGGAATCTCAACCGAGTGAAAATCTGCACGAGGGCTTCTGCGACATGCTTGGCATCTGCGCATGTTAGCGGGATAGCTTCTGCCCATAAAGTGCATGTGTCGACTAAGGTCAGGATGAACCTGTTCCTTCTTTTAGTCCTTTCTAAGGGTCCTAAAATGTCGATCACAACCCGTTCGAATGGTGTTCCCACTCTTGGCATTTCACCCAAAGATACTGGGGGTGTCCGTTGCTTGGGTGGTACACGTTGGCACTGGGCACAGGATTTGACATATCTGATAATATCAGTATTTACTCCTGGCCACCAATAATGAGTGGTTATCCGTTGGTTTGTGGCGTTCTGTCCCATATGTCCGCTAAAGGGAAGAGAGTGCCCCATTTCTGGGATTTGGCTTCTGTACTGTTTCGGTACTAGGAGCTGGTTGTAACCTTGGTCAGGCTTGCCCGTTCTGCGATAAAGTACGCCATCCTTAGAAAAAATTTCCCCGTGCTGTCTGGGTTCCTTAGCCATGGGCAGTTTCCTAAAGCGGGGGCCCAAAGTAGGGTCCTTTTGTTGCGCTTCTTTAAGTTCCATAGGTAAAAAATTAGGCGCTGGCTCCCGTTCCTTCTTGGTTTGCCCTCTTGTAGTTACTGCTGCCACAATCGGCTCTTCCGGTTTCCCAATAAACACGTATCTACCGCCAAGTATGACTGGGTAGATGGGGTCATCCATAACAGCCGCTTTGATCACACCTCTGACAAAGTCAGAGTGTATCTCCACCAATGCGATGGGAAGCGCTGTAGGTGCCTCACTCTTAAGAACTCCACAAAGTTCGACGGTTTCTCCTGTCTCTTGACCGGGTTTAACCAGGTGTCTGGCAACAATGCAGTCATAAGAAAGCCCCGTGTCAAATAAACAAAAAGTTGAAGAACCGTTCAATGTAACAGTACCTCGCGTAGAGGGTCTGTTTCCCTCTACAGGTTGGGAATCACTGTCAATAATCCCGCCTTGCGCGACTGTTAATAAGCATCCGATGCGTTTAGGCTCGATGTGCTCGGTCTGATCATTTGTCCCGTGCTCAGGGGTTTTCCCTTTGTCACCTTGTCCTTTCTGGCCACGCTGATATGTAGAACGGTTGGGTTGATCAGACTGTTTACTGTGGCTGGTGTACTTGTTTTTGTAGAACTTTGATTTTTCAGGAGGGGGTTTTTGAGGTCTATTTTCTCTGTGGTTATTCTGATTAGAAGCATGAGAAGATTGCTCTAGATTATTCTTTCGAAAATGCTCTTCTGTCGGTTTACGTTTTGTGGCCGGCAGTTCGGCCAGCGCATTTTGATAACGCTCAGACTTTTCCAAGATGTCTTCAAGCTTTTCTGCACCCTGCTCAGCTAGAAATCTCCGGGTATCAGCAGACAAAGTGTTCTTTATTTGTTCGGTTAAAACAAATTCCTCAAGACCTTCATAGGTAGAGGGGAGCTGCGAAAGCTCAAGGCACTTTGTTAGATATCCCTTAAGACGAGATGAGAACTGGTGAAAAGTTTCAGAATTCTCTTTCCGGCTGTTGCGAAACAGTTGCAAAAATTTGCGAGCGTTCATTTCAAAGCGCTCCAGTAACGCTTTCTTCAACACATCATAGTTGTCTTGTTGGCTGCTTTCCAGTTTGGCGTAAACATCATACGCACTGCTTTTCAAAGCCCGAGAAAGCTTCATATTCCAACGTGGCCTCTCTAAACCGTACAGAGTCGCAATTTTCTCAAATTTTTCTAGATACGTGTCAATCTTCTCATTAGGACAACGGAAAGAATCTAGCGCAAAAGACATAGCAGTGAGATGAGTAGATTGTGTGTTAGAAGGATCAGTTAAAGAGGAATGAGGAGAAGACTCTCCATTGCTGGAGGTAGAGGCAGCACAACGGCTTTGGACTTCTAGAGCCTTAAGAGCCAACTCATGCTGTCATCGTTGCTCATTTTCTCTTTCCAAATGCTGTCTCTCCTTCTCTCTTTCCTCATGCTGTCTTTCCTTCTCTCTTTCCTCATGCTGCATCCTGCGAATTTCCATTTCCTCATCCATCTTCCTCTGCTCTTCAGCTTCCGCTGCTTTCCTCTCCGCCGCTTTTTCCTTCTGCTCCGCATCATATCTGTCAAGTTCTTCGTTGACAAACGCTTTCGCTTCTTCTCCTTGTAATCCCTCTTCCTTTGCTTCCTGTCTGAGGATCTGCCTAAGCTTCGCCCTCTCTGCCATCGCAAATAGGTGACTGAGACTTAGTCGAGAAGAAAGTAAGAAAAGATATACTGGTTCCTACCACTTACATAAAATACCAACAAAAGATGATATACTTTAACCTGGGATACCTCCTCCTATAATATAGTATCTAACTATCGCTGCTATTAATCGGCAATAAAGCACTAATGCAGACGACTACGCCAAATAAATGGTAGTTAAGATTACTCACTGAAAAATAAGTTGCTACAGTGGAAACAAAATAATTATTGCAAAAATTTTAGTAAAAAAAATTCCCTTAATTTCTTATCCACTATCAAGTTTACCCCTGAAGTCAGTTAGGGTAAGGGAGGCAATTACAGGACGTATAGTCTGATCGCGCTCCTTAACTGAGCTCAAACACCTACTTCTTCAGAACCCTGTGACTGTTAGACAGTCACAAACTTTACCAGCGTTTAGTATTACAAAATCAATAATTAGCATATATTCCGACAAAACCAACCTGTAACTCAAATGTATATTACTAAAAATGCTGTGGAAAAACAATTATTAATTGTGTGGTCAGCACGCACATAAACAGGCCGATTCGTCTAGGGGATAAATTATTTTTAAAGATATAACAACTCACAAGACATCACACTCTTACTCTATATCAGAATAAAGAAAATTACAGACGAGCTGATATTTGCAGTCTCGTCTTCCTATTCTAAATTCAAAATCCCGTTAGACGAGACCCCATTTGTCGTAGATTTTTGATAGGAGAATTAAGACTTGGGTTGGTCACTTCTGAATAGATTAGAATGAGTGATAGTCACAGTGAGAGATGATAGTAGACATAGATTTCCACGAGTGAGATGGTAGCAATTTATAGAGGCTGTCCCGGAAAGCGATAATCTTCTCTCTCTCCGCCTATCTTCTACAACAGATCCAGAGGAGTCAGACAGTCTATAAACTATATATATTAATATATATATATATATATATATATATATATATATATATATATATATATATATATATATATATGAACGTACCACTCACGTGCACGCACACAAGTGACGACAGTTAGACGCACAGACGTGGGAAAAACTATAACAGTGATTATACAGATAATTTGGAACGAGCTGACCAACGCGCTGATTAAGTTCACGAGAAATTTTAATTATCCTCTAAAATTTCATCACAACACATAAAAATTACATCAAAGCATATACAAATAATCATAAAGTCAATAAAATGCTACAAGAATGATAGACCCACAGTATGATCCTTTCCCTTGATGTTTAGCCCACAGTCCTGTTAGAAGAAAAGTGATAGCCCAAAGAGTCACGGATACATTAGCGGTAGTCTAATGATTTTCCCCTTTTAAAGGTATGAACAGACGTAGATATTAGTATGATCTTTCCTAAGGAAAAGTATCTTGTTTGCAACAAAACTTGCATAAAGAAATTTACAAAAGTGGGTGAAATTTGGTATACCATAAAAAAGAGTCACTCGTTCCTGCTTTCTCTCGGTTCATTCATCAGGGCCCTGTCTCACACAACCTTACCTAATATTGTGCTGCGGTTCGCCGTCTGGCGCACGTTATGACACAATCTGTTTTATCGTTTGATGAAGCGGATACCCAGCTCTGCAGATCTTGGTTTCATCCAATTTGTCCGGGGAGCGTCCTCTTCAGGCGATAATTTTGTTCAGATTTTAAGTTAGTGTCACTTTATCAGTTCAGGTAAGAATTAGTTTTCAAGCGGGCTCACAGGATCAGAATCACGAGGTTTCCACTACTTAGGAACAATGTCAGGTTTGTAACTTCGATCAAAAGGTAAAAAAATTCTTGGTCACACCACAAGCTGACATAATTTGCGGAACGTTACTGTTTGTAATAGTTTACTTGCCACAAGGGCTGAACTGTACTTAAGTTTTCTCAGGAAGAATAAAATCTGGCGCAATAGGCCCGTTATGTCATTTCACCTTTAAAGTTCTTGTAAAGATTTTTCACCAAGTCTTTTAAGGAAAATGTTTTAGTTCTTCTCAGATATTACTCATCAGTACTTAACGCTGGCAAAGTTTGGGTTAACCCCAGTTTTCTTCACTAAATAGAGGAAAAAACACATATAAAATAATTATACATACTATGTACTCGTTATAACTTACATTTTAAACTGCAAGCGTACAGCTTGACTTATCATTTAAAACTTCCCGTGAAATAAGTTATATTCATAAAATCAATCATCATGAATTAGGAATACATACGTATCCCGTCAATACTCACTGATGTAGCGTTTCAGTTATAAGTTAATTTTAAAATATATTCTCGTCTGATTATTTAGCAGTAAAATCAAATTCATTTATAGCTGCATGATTTTAAGCTAGAAATATAATTTATTCTGCTTTCCACTGAAACACGTCACTAGAAAATAATACAGACTATATTTTAATTCTCTCTGCACAAAAGAACTAGTGAAAAATAGGCGATTCACCACTTAATCACTCACAAAATATTAGATACTTAATATAATATTTACCTCCGCACAGAACTACAGATTAATACCACGAACTAGAATCATTCAATATAATAGTAGTCTAGAACTCGGCAAAATGGTGCCCAGAAACTAAAGACTTTTCAATGCACAAGATATTCTTCTAGCCTGGCGATCTGTCTGCTGCAGATTTAGGAGTACGAATAAAAATCTAGTTTCAAACTCTGGTTAATATCTTAAACCAGACAAAAGATCCCACTATTTCCAAAAACTCGATCTCTTCCCTTTCCTAACACCTACGTACCTTAGACGCTGGACATAACATGCCAAACGCGTCTTAGACACCTCACGCCCCGAAACTGTCTGAGAGTGCCGTGACAGAGGAGAATACCAGACAAATGTCTCATTCTGCGCCGTGCAGATGTCGGTTATCACACCTCACGCCGGAGAAACGTTCGTGTCAGGTGAAAATGCTAGACCAAAAGTTTGCTCCTATGACTGAGTATGAAACATAATCACACATCTCGTCTGACTGCAGCGACTGACACGTTATATAATAACATGCGTGTGCGTTTCTAAATGAGAAAAGAAACAGGCGAAAGTTTGAATAGGAAAATAGTAATGTTTATAGTCGCAAACGTACGAATGCGAAAAACACAGGAATAGGATAAAAGAGCGATAATAAAGTGGAGGACACGGGTAGAAAAAGAAAGGAAATATAGAAAATTCATAGATCATAATCTCTATGCGACAGTTGGTTTATTCTGCATCTCCGCACCTTCCTGTCTCCAGTTGATGTACTGTTTATCAATTGTGGTGTTGGCTTTTTTCCATAATCAAACTGTTCATGCACACCGTCATTTGCGCACTTTTCTATTTTCGGGAGAGTACATATAAGGGAAAGAATACAATTATTGTCTAGCTTTCAACCACAGTTGCACCCCCTTAGCTGTGGTTGAAAGTTAATGTACTCTCTCGAAAATAGAAAAGTGCGCAAATGACGGTGTGCACGATGTGACCGACCGACCGACGTATATATATATATATATATATATATATATATATATATATATATATATATATATATATATATATATAGATATATGTATATATATATATATATATATATATATATATATATATAATCATGTAGCATGTCCTTTGCAGAACGTCGCTCTCATCATAGCCCGCCTGAAAGACTCTCGATCTCTAGCCAGCCTTCCCGCCTCCTCCCTTGTCGTATTCAAGATGTCTTCAATGTCCCGTGTCCACCGTCATCTTGGTGGGCCGCTACCTCGCCGTCCAGGTACCATACCCTCCATCACTATTCTTTCTAAACCACTACGACGTTTAATGTGGCCAAAGTATTTCAGTTTCCGGGATATGATATTGTTTATGAGCCAGTTTTCCTCGATGTTCAGGTCGTGTAGGATGTTTTATATTTTTCTTCTTCTATTATATCAAGATATTCTGAAATTTTTCTGTACCACTCTGCTTCCAAAGATTCGATTTTTTCTTGAAATTTTGTGTCTTCTTCAAGAAGAAGACACAAAAGTTAATGAAAAAAATCGAATCTTTAGAAGCAAAGTGTTACAGAAAAATTCTCAGAATATCTTGAACCAAGAAGAAGAAAAATATAAACATCCTACACGACCTGAACATCGAGGAAAACTGGCTCATAAACAATATCATATCCCGGAAACTGAAATACTTTGGCCACATTAAACGTCGTAGTGGTTTAGAAAGAATAGTGATGGAGGGTATGGTACCTGGACGGCGAGGTCAATGGTCCATAATTCACATCCATACGTTGCTACAGGAAAGATGCACGTTCTCAGAAGTTTTACTTTTATTAATTTGCTGGTGTTATGCCATAGGTTCTTCATTTTATTTAACCTTTGCATTGCTATGGCCAGTCTTCTTCTGACCTCTTTTAAGCAGTCTCCATTGTTGTTAATTATGGAGCCAAGATATTCAAAATTTGTGACATTTTCAATTTCCTCATCATTGATGGTAATTTTTGGTTGGCATCTTGTTATGTCAGTGAACATTATTTTTTTTTTGTTTTGTGTGTGTTCAGACAAAGGTTCTGATCCTCACTGTGTCTTTTGACAGACAGGATTAACTGTTCTGGTCCCTTGGCACTGTTTGGATGAATAACTGTGTCATCTGCGTACCTGAGTTCTGGGATCGCATTTCCACCAATTGTGAGCAGATCGCAATTTTCACATTCTTGGTCACTCCTAACATTTCTCATTATATTGCCCGCATAGACGTTAAACAAGTATGGAGAGAGGATGTAACCCTTACTCCCCTTTTCACCTCAAACCATCCTGATGTTTCACCGCTACTATGACAGTTACTTATTGTTCGCGATATAGTGTTTCGATTAGATGGATCAAATGCGCTGGAAACCCCATGCCTCTTATGACGTTCCACAACTTCTGATGTTGTACGTAGTCGAAGGCTTTGATGTAATCTACGAAACAGGTGTGAAGATCTAAATTGTATTCTCTGCATTTTCAAGGATGTTTCTCACATTAAAAATGTGGTCCCTCGTTCCTCTGCCTTGTCTAAAACCTGCCTGTACTTCATGTATTTCATGTTCTAACTTTCTTTCTATCCTCTTCATGATAATCCGCAAGAGGATTTTGTTGGCATGACTTACTAAAGCAATACTACGATAGTTGGTACACAGTTTTAAATTTCCTTTCTTTGGGAGAGGAATATACATAGATCTTTTCTATCTTTGGGAGAGGGATATACACAGATCTTTTCTATCTTTGGGAGAGGGATATACACAGATCTTTTCTATCTTTGGGAGAGGGATATACACAGATCTTTTTTATCTTTGGGAGAGGGATATACACAGATCTTTTCTATCTTTGGGAGAGGGATATACACAGATCTTTTCTATCTTTGGGAGAGGGATATACATAGATCTTTTCTATCTTTGGGAGAGGGATATACACAGATCTTTTCTATCTTTGGGAGAGGGATATACACAGATCTTTTCTATCTTTGGGAGAGGGATATACACAGATCTTTTCTATCTTTGGGAGAGGGATATACACAGATCTTTTCTATCTTTGGGAGAGGGATATACACAGATCTTTTTTATCTTTGGGAGAGGGATACACACAGATCTTTTCTATCTTTGGGAGAGGAATATACACAGATCTTTTCTATCTTTGATAGAGGGATACACACAGATCTTTTCTATCTTTGGGAGAGTGATATACACAGATTTTTCTATTTTTGGGAGAGGGATATACACAGATCTTTTCTATCTTTGGGAGAGGGATATACACAGATCTTTTCTATCTTTGGGAGAGGGATATACACAGATCTTTTCTATCTTTGGGAGAGGGATATACACAGATCTTTTCTATCTTTGGGAGAGGGATATACACAGATCTTTTCTATCTTTGGGAGAGGGATAGACACAGATCTATTCTATCTTTGGCAGAGGGATAGACACAGATCTATTCTATCTTTGGGAGAGTGATATACACAGATCTTTTCTATCTTTGGGAGAGGGATATACACAGATCTTTTCTATCTTTGGGAGAGGGATATACACAGATCTTTTCTATCTTTGGGAGAGGGATATACACAGATCTTTTCTATCTTTGGGAGAGGGATAGACACAGATCTATTCTATCTTTGGGAGAGGGATATACACAGATCTATTCTATCTTTGGGAGAGGGATATACACAGATCTTTTCTATCTTTGGGAGAGGGATATACACAGATCTTTTCTATCTTTGGGAGAGGGATATACACAGATCTTTTCTATCTTTGGGAGAGGGATATACACAGATCTTTTCTATCTTTGGGAGAGTGATATACACAGATCTTTTCTATCTTTGGGAGAGGGATATACACAGATCTTTTCTATCTTTGGGAGAGGGATATACACAGATCTTTTCTATCTTTGGGAGAGGGATATACACAGATCTTTTCTATCTTTGGGAGAGGGATATACACAGATCTTTTCTATCTTTGGGAGAGTGATATACATAGATCTTTTCTATCTTTGGGAGAGGGATATACACAGATCTTTTCTATCTTTGGGAGAGTGATATACACAGATCTTTTCTATCTTTGGGAGAGGGATATACACAGATCTTTTCTATCTTTGGGAGAGGGATATACACAGATCTTTTCTATCTTTGGGAGAGGGATATACACAGATCTTTTCTATCTTTGGGAGAGGGATATACACAGATCTTTTCTATCTTTGGGAGAGGGATATACACAGATCTTTTCTATCTTATCTTTGGGAGAGGGATATACACAGATCTTTTCTATCTTTGGGAGAGGGATATACACAGATCTTTTCTATCTTTGGGAGAGTGATATACACAGATCTTTTCTATCTTTGGGAGAGGGATATACACAGATCTTTTCTATCTTTGGGAGAGGGATATACACAGATCTTTTCTATCTTTGGGAGAGGGATATACACAGATCTTTTCTATCTTTGGGAGAGGGATATACACAGATCTTTTCTATCTTTGGGAGAGGGATATACACAGATCTTTTCTATCTTTGGGAGAGGGATATACACAGATCTTTTCTATCTTTGGGAGAGGGATATACACAGATCTTTTCTATCTTTGGGAGAGGGATATACACAGATCTTTTCTATCTTTGGGAGAGGGATATACACAGATCTTTTCTATCTTTGGGAGAGGGATATACACAGATCTTTTCTATCTTTGGGAGAGGGATATACACAGAACTTTTCTATCTTTGGGAGAGGGATATACACAGATCTTTTCTATCTTTGGGAGAGGGATATACACAGATCTTTTCTATCTTTGGGAGAGGGATATACACAGATCTTTTCTATCTTTGGGAGAGGGATATACACAGATCTTTTCTATCTTTGGGAGAGGGATATACACAGATCTTTTCTATCTTTGGGAGAGGGATATACACAGATCTTTTCTATCTTTGGGAGAGGGATATACACAGATCTTTTCTATCTTTGGGGAGAGGATTAAAACCGATCCTTTTTTACTTTTGGGAGAGGGATATACACAGATCTTTTCTATCTTTGGGAGAGGGATATACACAGATCTTTTCTATCTTTGGGAGAGGGATATACACAGATCTTTTCTATCTTTGGGAGAGGGATATACACAGATCTTTTCTATCTTTGGGAGAGGGATATACACAGATCTTTTCTATCTTTGGGAGAGGGATATACACAGATCTTTTCTATCTTTGGGAGAGGGATATACACAGATCTTTTCTATCTTTGGGAGAGGGATATACACAGATCTTTTCTATCTTTGGGAGAGGGATATACACAGATCTTTTCTATCTTTGGGAGAGTGATATACACAGATCTTTTTTATCTTTGGGAGAGAGATATACACAGATCTTTTCTATCTTTGGGAGAGGGATATACACAGATCTTTTCTATCTTTGGGAGAGGGATATACACAGATCTTTTCTATCTTTGGGAGAGGGATATACACAGATCTTTTCTATCTTTGAGAGAGGGATATACACAGATCTTTTCTATCTTTGGGAGAGGGATATACACAGATCTTTTTTATCTTTGGGAGAGGGATATACACAGATCTTTTCTATCTTTGGGAGAGGGATATACACAGATCTTTTCTATCTTTGGGAGAGGGATATACACAGATCTTTTCTATCTTTGGGAGAGGGATATACACAGATCTTTTCTATCTTTGGGAGAGGGATATACACAGATCTTTTTCTATCTTTGGGAGAGGGATATACACAGATCTTTTCTATCTTTGGGAGAGGGATATACACAGATCTTTTCTATCTTTGGGAGAGGATATACACAGATCTTTTCTATCTTTGGGAGAGGGATATACACAGATCTTTTCTATCTTTGGGAGAGAGTTATACACATCTCTTTTCTATCTTTGGGAGAGGGATATACACAGATCTTTTCTATCTTTGGGAGAGGGATATACACAGATCTTTTCTATCTTTGGGAGAGGGATATACACAGATCTTTTCTATCTTTGGGAGAGGGATATACACAGATCTTTTCTATCTTTGGGAGAGGATATACACAGATCTTTTCTATCTTTGGGAGAGGGATATACACAGATCTTTTCTATCTTTGGGAGAGGGATATACACAGATCTTTTCTATCTTTGGGAGAGGGATATACACAGATCTTTTCTATCTTTGGGAGAGGGATATACACAGATCTTTTCTATCTTTGGGAGAGGGATATACACAGATCTTTTCTATCTTTGGGAGAGGGATATACACAGATCTTTTCTATCTTTGGGAGAGGGATATACACAGATCTTTTCTATCTTTGAGAGAGGGATATACACAGATCTTTTCTATCTTTGGGAGAGGGATATACACAGATCTTTTCTATCTTTGGGAGAGGGATATACACAGATCTTTTCTATCTTTGGGAGAGGGATATACACAGATCTTTTCTATCTTTGGGAGAGGATATACACAGATCTTTTCTATCTTTGGGAGAGGGATATACACAGATCTTTTCTATCTTTGGGAGAGGGATATACACAGATCTTTTCTATCTTTGGGAGAGGGATATACACAGATCTTTTCTATCTTTGGGAGAGGGATATACACAGATCTTTTCTATCTTTGGGAGAGGGATATACACAGATCTTTTCTATCTTTGGGGAGGGATATACACAGATCTTTTCTATCTTTGGGAGAGGGATATACACAGATCTTTTCTATCTTTGGGAGAGGGATATACACAGATCTTTTCTATCTTTGGGAGAGGGATATACACAGATCTTTTCTATCTTTGGGAGAGGGATATACACAGATCTTTTCTATCTTTGGGAGAGGGATATACACAGATCTTTTCTATCTTTGGGAGAGGGATATACACAGATCTTTTCTATCTTTGGGAGAGGGATATACACAGATCTTTTCTATCTTTGGGAGAGGGATATACACAGATCTTTTCTATCTTTGGGAGAGGGATATACACAGATCTTTTCTATCTTTGGGAGAGGGATATACACAGATCTTTTCTATCTTTGGGAGAGAGGGATATACACAGATCTTTTCTATCTTTGGGAGAGGGATATACACAGATCTTTTCTATCTTTGGGAGAGGGATATACACAGATCTTTTCTATCTTTGGGAGAGGGATATACACAGATCTTTTCTATCTTTGGGAGAGGGATATACACAGATCTTTTCTATCTTTGGGAGAGGGATATACACAGATCTTTTCTATCTTTGGGAGAGGGATATACACAGATCTTTTCTTACTTTTGGGAGAGGGATATACACTATCTATCTTTGGGAGAGGGATATACACAGATCTTTTCTATCTTTGGGAGAGGGATATACACAGATCTTTTCTATCTTTGGGAGAGGGATATACACAGATCTTTTCTATCTTTGGGAGAGGGATATACACAGATCTTTTCTATCTTTGGGAGAGGGATATACACAGATCTTTTCTATCTTTTGGGAGAGGGATATACACAGATCTTTTCTATCTTTGGGAGAGGATATACACAGATCTTTTCTATCTTTGGGAGAGGGATATACACAGATCTTTTCTATCTTTGGGAGAGGGATATACACAGATCTTTTCTATCTTTGGGAGAGGGATATACACAGATCTTTTCTATCTTTGGGAGAGGGATATACACAGATCTTTTCTATCTTTGGGAGAGGGATATACACAGATCTTTTCTATCTTTGGGAGAGGGATATACACAGATCTTTTCTATCTTTGGGAGAGGGATATACACAGATCTTTTCTATCTTTGGGAGAGGGATATACACAGATCTTTTCTATCTTTGGGAGAGGGATATACACAGATCTTTTCTATCTTTGGGAGAGGGATATACACAGATCTTTTCTATCTTTGGGAGAGGGATATACACAGATCTTTTCTATCTTTGGGAGAGGATATACACAGATCTTTTCTATCTTTGGGAGAGGGATATACACAGATCTTTTCTATCTTTGGGAGAGGGATATACACAGATCTTTTCTATCTTTGGGAGAGGGATATACACAGATCTTTTCTATCTTTGGGAGAGGGATATACACAGATCTTTTCTATCTTTGGGAGAGGGATATACACAGATCTTTTCTATCTTTGGGAGAGGGAGAGGGATATACACAGATCTTTTCTATCTTTGGGAGAGGGATATACACAGATCTTTTCTATCTTTGGGAGAGGGATATACACAGATTTTTTCTATCTTTGGGAGAGGGATATACACAGATCTTTTCTATCTTTGGGAGAGGGATATACACAGATCTTTTCTATCTTTGGGAGAGGGATATACACAGATCTTTTCTATCTTTGGGAGAGGGATATACACAGATCTTTTCTATCTTTGGGAGAGGGATATACACAGATCTTTTCTATCTTTGGGAGAGGGATATACACAGATCTTTTCTATCTTTGGGAGAGGGATATACACAGATCTTTTCTATCTTTGGGAGAGGGATATACACAGATCTTTTCTATCTTTGGGGGAGGGATATACACAGATCTTTTCTATCTTTGGGAGAGGGATATACACAGATCTTTTCTATCTTTGGGAGAGGGATATACACAGATCTTTTCTATCTTTGGGAGAGGGATATACACAGATCTTTTCTATCTTTGGGAGAGGGATATACACAGATCTTTTCTATCTTTGGGAGAGGGATATATACACAGATCTTTTCTATCTTTGGGAGAGGGATATACACAGATCTTGTCTATCTTTGTGAGAGGATATACACAGATCTTTTCTATCTTTGGGAGAGGGATATACACAGATCTTTTCTATCTTTGGGAGAGGGATATACACAGATCTTTTCTATCTTTGGGAGAGGGATATACACAGATCTTTTCTATCTTTGGGAGAGGGATATACACAGATCTTTTCTATCTTTGGGAGAGGGATATACACAGATCTTTTCTATCGTTGGGAGAGGGAGATACACACAGATCTTTTCTATCTTTGGGAGAGGAGGGATATACACAGATCTTTTCTATCTTTGGGAGAGGGATATACACAGATCTTTTCTATCTTTGGGAGAGGGATATACACAGATCTTTTCTATCTTTGGGAGAGGGATATACACAGATCTTTTCTATCTTTGAGAGAGGGATATACACAGATCTTTTCTATCTTTGGGGGAGGGATATACACAGATCTTTTCTATCTTTGGGAGAGGGATATACACAGATCTTTTCTATCTTTGGGAGAGGGATATACACAGATCTTTTCTATCTTTGGGAGAGGGATATACACAGATCTTTTCTATCTTTGGGAGAGGGATGGGAGAGGGATACACAGATCTTTTCTATCTTTGGGAGAGGGATATACACAGATCTTTTCTATCTTTGGGAGAGTGATATACACAGATCTTTTCTATCTTTGGGAGAGGGATATACACAGATCTTTTCTATCTTTGGGAGAGGGATATACACAGATCTTTTCTATCTTTGGGAGAGGGATATACACAGATCTTTTCTATCTTTGGGAGAGGGATATACACAGATCTTTTCTATCTTTGGGAGAGGGATATACACAGATCTTTTCTATCTTTGGGAGAGGGATATACACAGATCTTTTCTATCTTTGGGAGAGGGATATACACAGATCTTTTCTATCTTTGGGAGAGGGATATACACAGATCTTTTCTATCTTTGGGAGAGGGATATACACAGATCTTTTCTATCTTTGGGAGAGGGATATACACAGATCTTTTCTATCTTTGGGAGAGGGATATACACAGATCTTTTCTATCTTTGGGAGAGGGATATACACAGATCTTTTCTATCTTTGGGAGAGGGATATACACAGATCTTTTCTATCTTTGGGAGAGGGATATACACAGATCTTTTCTATCTTTGGGAGAGGGATATACACAGATCTTTTCTATCTTTGGGAGAGGATATACACAGATCTTTTCTATCTTTGGGAGAGGGATATACACAGATCTTTTCTATCTTTGGGAGAGGGATATACACAGATCTTTTCTATCTTTGGGAGAGGGATATACACAGATCTTTTCTATCTTTGGGAGAGGGATATACACAGATCTTTTCTATCTTTGGGAGAGGGATATACACAGATCTTTTCTATCTTTGGGAGGGGGATATACACAGAACTTTTCTATCTTTGGGAGGGGGATATACACGGATCTTTGCTATCTTTGGGGGGAGGATATACACAGATCTTTTCTATCTTTGGGAGAGGGATATACACAGATCTTTTCTATCTTTGGGAGAGGGATATACACAGATCTTTTCTATCTTTGGGAGAGGGATATACACAGATCTTTTCTATCTTTGGGAGAGGGATATACACAGATCTTTTCTATCTTTTGGAGAGGGATATACACAGATCTTTTCTATCTTTGGGAGAGGGATATACACAGATCTTTTCTATCTTTGGGAGAGGGATATACACAGATCTTTTCTATCTTTGGGAGAGGGATATACACAGATCTTTTCTATCTTTGGGAGAGGGATATACACAGATCTTTTCTATCTTTGGGAGAGGGATATACACAGATCTTTTCTATCTTTGGGAGAGGGATATACACAGATCTTTTCTATCTTTGGGAGAGGGATATACACAGATCTTTTCTATCTTTGGGAGAGGGATATACACAGATCTTTTCTATCTTTGGGAGGGTGATATACACAGATTTTTTCTATCTTTGGGAGAGGGATATACACAGATCTTTTCTATCTTTGGGAGAGGGATATACACAGATCTTTTCTATCTTTGGGAGAGGGATATACACAGATCTTTTCTATCTTTGGGAGAGGGATATACACAGATCTTTTCTATCTTTGGGAGAGGGATATACACAGATCTTTTCTATCTTTGGGAGAGGGATATACACAGATCTTTTCTATCTTTGGGGGCGGGATATACACAGATCTTTTCTATCTTTGGGGGAGGGATATACACAGATCTTTTCTATCTTTGGGAGAGGGATATACACAGATCTTTTCTATCTTTGGGAGAGGGATATACACAGATCTTTTCTATCTTTGGGAGAGGGATATACACAGATCTTTTCTATCCTTGGGAGCAGGAAATACACAGATCTTTTCTATCTTTGGGAGAGGGATATACACAGATCTTTTCTATCTTTGGGAGAGGGATATACACAGATCTTTTCTATCTTTGGGAGAGGGATATACACAGATCTTTTCTATCTTTGGGAGAGGGATATACACAGATCTTTTCTATCTTTGGGGAGAGGGATATACACAGATCTTTTCTATCTTTGGGAGAGGGATATACACAGATCTTTTCTATCTTTGGGAGAGGGATATACACAGATCTTTTCTATCTTTGGGAGAGTGATATACACAGATCTTTTCTATCTTTGGGAGAGGGATATACACAGATCTTTTCTATCTTTGGGAGAGGGATATACACAGATCTTTTCTATCTTTGGGAGAGGGATATACACAGATCTTTTCTATCTTTGGGAGAGGGATATACACAGATCTTTTCTATCTTTGGGAGAGGGATATACACAGATCTTTTCTATCTTTGGGAGAGGGATATACACAGATCTTTTCTATCTTTGGGAGAGTGAGGGATATACACAGATCTTTTCTATCTTTGGGAGAGGGATATACACAGATCTTTTCTATCTTTGGGAGAGGGATATACACAGATCTTTTCTATCTTTGGGAGAGGGATATACACAGATCTTTTCTATCTTTGGGAGAGGGATATACACAGATCTTTTCTATCTTTGGGAGAGGGATATACACAGATCTTTTCTATCTTTGGGAGAGGGATATACACAGATCTTTTCTATCTTTGGGAGAGGGATATACACAGATCTTTTCTATCTTTGGGAGAGGGATATACACAGATCTTTTCTATCTTTGGGAGAGGGATATACACAGATCTTTTCTATCTTTGGGAGAGGGATATACACAGATCTTTTCTATCTTTGGGAGAGGGATACACACAGATCTTTTCTATCTTTGGGAGAGGGATATACACAGATCTTTTCTATCTTTGGGAGAGGGATATACACAGATCTTTTCTATCTTTGGGAGAGGGATATACACAGATCTTTTCTATCTTTGGGAGAGGGATATACACAGATCTTTTCTATCTTTGGGAGAGGGATATACACAGATCTTTTCTATCTTTGGGAGAGGGATATACACAGATCTTTTCTATCTTTGGGAGAGGGATATACACAGATCTTTTCTATCTTTGGGAGAGGGATATACACAGATCTTTTCTATCTTTGGGAGAGTGATATACACAGATCTTTTCTATCTTTGGGAGAGGGATATACACAGATCTTTTCTATCTTTGGGAGAGGGATATACACAGATCTTTTCTATCTTTTGGGAGAGGGATATACACAGATCTTTTCTATCTTTGGGAGAGGGATATACACAGATCTTTTCTATCTTTGGGAGAGGGATATACACAGATCTTTTCTATCTTTGGGAGAGGGATATACACAGATCTTTTCTATCTTTGGGAGAGGGATATACACAGATCTTTTCTATCTTTGGGAGAGGGATATACACAGATCTTTTCTATCTTTGGGAGAGGGATATACACAGATCTTTTCTATCTTTGGGAGAGGGATATACACAGATCTTTTCTATCTTTGGGAGAGGGATATACACAGATCTTTTCTATCTTTGGGAGAGGGATATACACAGATCGTTTCTATCTTTGGGAGAGGGATATACACAGATCTTTTCTATCTTTGGGAGAGGCATATACACAGATCTTTTCTATCTTTGGGAGAGGGATATACACAGATCTTTTCTATCTTTGGGAGAGGGATATACACAGATCTTTTCTATCTTTGGGAGAGGGATATACACAGATCTTTTCTATCTTTGGGAGAGGGATATACACAGATCTTTTCTATCTTTGGGGAGAGGGATATACACAGATCTTTTCTATCTTTGGGAGAGGGATATACACAGATCTTTTCTATCTTTGGGAGAGGGATATACACAGATCTTTTCTATCTTTGGGAGAGGGATATACACAGATCTTTTCTATCTTTGGGAGAGGGATATACACAGATCTTTTCTATCTTTGGGAGAGGGATATACACAGATCTTTTCTATCTTTTGGGAGAGGGATATACACAGATCTTTTCTATCTTTGGGTGAGAGATATACACAGATCTTTTCTATCTTTGGGAGAGGGATATACACAGATCTTTTCTATCTTTGGGAGAGGGATATACACAGATCTTTTCTATCTTTGGGAGAGGGATATACACAGATCTTTTCTATCTTTGGGAGAGGGATATACACAGATCTTTTCTATCTTTGGGAGAGGGATATACACAGATCTTTTCTATCTTTGGGAGAGGCATACACACAGATCTTTTCTATCTTTGGGAGAGGGATATACACAGATCTTTTCTATCTTTGGGAGAGGGATATACACAGATCTTTTCTATCTTTGGGAGAGGGATATACACAGATCTTTTCTATCTTTGGGAGAGGCATACACACAGATCTTTTCTATCTTTGGGAGAGGGATATACACAGATCTTTTCTATCTTTGGGAGAGGGATATACACAGATCTTTTCTATCTTTGGGAGAGGGATATACACAGATCTTTTCTATCTTTGGGAGAGGGATATACACAGATCTTTTCTATCTTTGGGATAGGGATATACACAGATCTTTTCTATCTTTGGGAGAGGGATATACACAGATCTTTTCTATCTTTGGGAGAGGGATATACACAGATCTTTTCTATCTTTGGGAGAGGGATATACACAGATCTTTTCTATCTTTGGGAGCGGGATATACACAGATCTTTTCTATCTTTGGGAGAGGGATATACACAGATCTTTTCTATCTTTGGGAGAGGGATATACACAGATCTTTTCTATCATTGGGAGAGGGATATACACAGATCTTTTCTATCTTTGGGAGAGGGATATACACAGATCTTTTCTATCTTTGGGAGAGGGATATACACAGATCTTTTCTATCTTTGGGAGAGGGATATACACAGCTCTTTTCTATCTTTGGGAGAGGGATATACACAGATCTTTTCTATCTTTGGGAGAGGGATATACACAGATCTTTTCTATCTTTGGGAGAGGGATATACACAGATCTTTTCTATCTTTGGGAGAGGGATATACACAGATTTTTTCTATCTTTGGGAGAGGGATATACACAGATCTTTTCTATCTTTGGGAGAGGGATATACACAGATCTTTTCTATCTTTGGGAGAGGGATATACACAGATCTTTTCTATCTTTGGGAGAGGAATATACACAGATCTTTTCTATCTTTGGGAGAGGGATATACACAGATCTTTTCTATCTTTGGGAGAGGGATATACACAGATCTTTTCTATCTTTGGGAGAGGGATATACACAGATCTTTTCTATCTTTGGGAGAGGGATATACACAGATCTTTTCTATCTTTGGGAGAGGGATATACACAGATCTTTTCTATCTTTGGGAGAGGGATATACACAGATCTTTTCTATCTTTGGGAGAGGAATATACACAGATCTTTTCTATCTTTGGGAGAGGGATATACACAGATCTTTTCTATCTTTGGGAGAGGGATATACACAGATCTTTTCTATCTTTGGGAGAGGGATATACACAGATCTTTTCTATCTTTGGGAGAGGGGGAGAGGGATATACACAGATCTTTTCTATCGTTGGGAGAGGGATATACACAGATCTTTTCTATCTTTGGGAGAGGGATATACACAGATCTTTTCTATCTTTGGGAGAGGGATATACACAGATCTTTTCTGTCTTTGGGTGAGAGATATACGCTGATCGTTTCTACAGATCTTTTCTATCTTTGGGAGAGGGATATACACAGATCTTCTCTATCTTTGGGAGAGGGATATACACAGATCTTTTCTATCTTTGGGAGAGGGATCTCCACAGATCTTTCTCTATCTTTGGGAGAGGGATATACACAGATCTTTTCTATCTTTGGGAGAGGGATATACACAGATCTTTTCTATCTTTGGGAGAGGGATATACACAGATCTTTTCTATGTTTGGGTGAGGGATATACACAGATCTTTTCTATCTTTGGGAGAGGGATATACACAGATCTTTTCTATCTTTGGGAGAGGGATATACACAGATCTTTTCTATCTTTGGGAGAGGGATATACACAGATCTTTTCTATCTTTGGGAGAGAGATATACACAGATCTTTTCTATCTTTGGGAGAGAGATATACACAGATCTTTTCTATCTTTGGGAGAGAGATATACACAGATCTTTTCTATCTTTGGGAGAGGGATATACACAGATCTTTTCTATCTTTGGGAGAGGGATATACACAGATCTTTTCTATCTTTGGGAGAGGGATATACACAGATCTTTTCTATCTTTGGGAGAGGGATATACACAGGTCTTTTCTATCTTTGGGAGATGGATATACACAGATCTTTTATATCTTTGGGAGAGGGATATACACAGATCTTTTCTATCTTTGGGAGAGGGATATACACAGATCTTTTATATCTTTGGGAGAGGGATATACACAGATCTTTTCTATCTTTGGGAGAGGGATATACACAGATCTTTTCTATCTTTGGGAGAGGGATATACACAGATCTTTTCTATCTTTGGGAGAGGGATATACACAGATCTTTTCTATCTTTGGGAGAGTGATATACATAGATCTTTTCTATCTTTGGGAGAGGGATATACACAGATCTTTTCTATCTTTGGGAGAGGGATATACACAGATCTTTTCTATCTTTGGGAGAGGGATATACACAGATCTTTTCTATCTTTGGGAGAGGGATATACACAGATCTTTTCTATCTTTGGGAGAGGGATATACACAGATCTTTTCTATCTTTGGGAGAGGGATATACACAGATCTTTTCTATCTTTGGGAGAGGGATATACACAGATCTTTTCTATCTTTGGGAGAGTGATATACACAGATCTTTTCTATCTTTGGGAGAGGGATATACACAGATCTTTTCTATCTTTGGGAGAGGGATATACACAGATCTTTTCTATCTTTGGGAGAGGGATATACACAGATCTTTTCTATCTTTGGGAGAGGGATATACACAGATCTTTTCTATCTTTGGGAGAGGGATATACACAGATCTTTTCTATCTTTTGGGAGAGGGATATACACATATCTTTTCTATCTTTGGGAGAGGGATATACACAGATCTTTTCTATCTTTGGGAGAGGGATATACATAGATCTTTTCTATCTTTGGGAGAGGGATATACACAGATCTTTTCTATCTTTGGGAGAGGGATATACACAGATCTTTTCTATCTTTGGGAGAGGGATATACACAGATCTTTTCTATCTTTGGGAGAGGGATATACATAGATCTTTTCTATCTTTGGGAGAGGGATATACACAGATCTTTTCTATCTTTGGGAGAGGGATATACACAGATCTTTTCTATCTTTGGGAGAGGGATATACACAGATCTTTTCTATCTTTGGGAGAGGGATATACACAGATCTTTTCTATCTTTGGGAGAGGGATATACACAGATCTTTTCTATCTTTGGGAGAGGGATATACACAGATCTTTTCTATCTTTGGCAGAGGGATATACACAGATCTTTTCTATCTTTGGGAGAGGGATATACACAGATCTTTTCTATCTTTGGGAGAGGGATATACATAGATCTTTTCTATCTTTGGGAGAGGGATATACATAGATCTTTTCTATCTTTGGGAGAGGGATATACACAGATCTTTTCTATCTTTGGGAGAGAGATATACACAGATCTTTTCTATCTTTGGGAGAGGGATATACACAGATCTTTTCTATCTTTGGGAGAGGGATATACACAGATCTTTTCTATCTTTGGGAGAGGGATATACACAGATCTATTCTATCTTTGGGAGAGAGTATTACATAGATCTTTTCTATCATTTGGGAGAGGGATATAATACCAACACAGATCTTTTCTATCTTTGGGAAGGGCATATACTGTCATCACAGATCAGTTTCTGGCTCATTTGGAGAGAAGATATACACAGATCTCTTTCTAATCTTTGGGAGAGGGATATACACAGATCTTTTTCTATCTCCACTGGGTGAGAGGGATATAGACCACACAGATCTTTCTAACTGTTGGGAGAGGGTATATACACAGATCTTTTTCTATCTTTGGGAAGGGAATATACACAGATCTTTTTCTATCTTTGGGAGTAAGGGATATACACAGATCTTTTCTATCATTTGGGAGAGGGATATACACAGAATCTTTTCTATCTAGCATGTTTGGGGAGAGGGATATACATAGATCTATTTTTCTATCTTTGGGAGAGGGATATTACACAGATCTTTTCTATCTTTTGGAGAGAAGATATACACAGATCTTTTCTATCTTTCAGTGAGAGATATACACAGATCTTTTCTATCTTTGGGAGAGGGATATACACAGATCTTTTCTATCTTTGGGAGAGGGATATACACAGATCTTTTCTATCTTTGGGGAGAGGGTATATACATAGATCTTTTTTCTATCTTTGGGAGAGGGATATACACAGATCTTTTCTATCTTTGGGAAGAGGCATTTACACAGATCTTTATCTATCTTTGGGTAGAGTGGGAAACATCAGATCATTTGGGATCTTTGAGTGGATATACACAGATCTTTTCTATCTTTGGGTAGAGGGATATACACAGATCTTTTCCATCTTTGGGAGAGGGATATACACAGATCTTTTCTATCTTTGGGAGAGGGATATACACAGATCTTTTCTATAGCTGCATAGGAGAAGGGATATACACAGACATTTCTTTTCTAATCTTTGGGAATCGGATATAACACTCGAAAGCCTGATCTTCGCTCCCGTATCTGCAGTGATCTTTGGAGCTCTCAGGATATACACGTCCCGATTTGTTAATATCTTTCAACAGAGGATATACTTTTCAGATCACTTTTTCTATCTTTGCATGGAGAGGGATATCCAATCTTGTCTTGATCTTTACTTGATATCATAGATCACTACTTTATAGAGGGACCCAGTAGATATTCTATCTTTGGTGTAGAACTTCTTACTCAATCTTTTCTATCATTTGGGAACGAATGTTGGTCACAGAACTTTTCTTCTTTGGCTATTCACACATATCTTTTTTTTAATCTATATTAATTTCCATTCACATATCGTTTTGTATCTTTGATATAGTGGTCTATCATACACAGATCTTGAACAAGTTTTATAATCTTTGGGATCCAGGGATTAACACATCAATCTTTTCTAGCTTTGGGATAGGGTAAACAGTCCCACATTTTTCCATGCTCAATTTGGTTGCCAGATTGCCATAATGTTTTCCAGAGCCTCTTCACACATAGTGCATGATAAAAACGAAGACACTGGCCTCATACCTCCTCCGAACTTGGATTTAGTTCAGTTGGTATACAAATCGCATCCTGGTGATTTCCCTGTCGTTCAGGCTTGCAAACGCCGCACGTACTTCATCCTAACATAAGTTCTGATATCTATCTTCACGTTCAAAAATCGTCATGTCTGAATCTTTGTAACTACTTGCCACACAGCCTTTGCTATAGCAGTACACTCCTTTCATCTCTCCAGTATATCCTTACATTCTGTTAATATGTTACCATTTTTACCATTAATTGCATGTAATGATGGTCTAAAATCATCTGTTAGCATTCTGATTTCCTGGGAGTGTCTTTGTAGATGATATACCTGACCTCCATCTTTGTTGTATCAAGATATAATCTATTTCATTCCTGTTGTTGCCACCTGGTGAGGTCCATGTGTAGAGCCTTCTGGGATGTTGTCTAAATAGGGTATTTTTATATATATATGTGACAGCGCCATCTTGAGATCTGTCGTTCTCGGCGCTGGCCCCATCTGGTCAGTCATATTGTCTCTGTGGTTTAGTGCCTTTTCATCACGTTATCTTCAAGAAAATTTATTACAAGGCCATAATAAAGCCTACATATTAGTTGTGTTTTTGCTCTAGTTGTGTAAATCTGTGTTTTCATGCATTCTGGAGCAATAATCGCGTGTGTTATCTGTGTGGCGCAGATTAATACGCGTAGCGCGCAGTAACTTGAGTGATTAGGCTAGGGCTTATAAAAGAGAAAGCGGCCGGCAAGCGGGCCTATGTTGCCACAGCCGCCCAGAGAGAACAGACGAGCTTAGACAGAGCCAAGCTGTAAATGCCTTGAGCACGTGAGTTAATTTAAATTAGCATTAGTTTTCTAGGATTCTGAAATAATATCGATGTGGCTATTTTAATGTTTAATGAGATAAATAGATAGATAGATAGATGTGAAAGTTTAAGAGCGATTATTTCATTCTTCAGAAAGGCAGATATAGTGTGAGGCTATTTCACTGGAATTTAGATAAGATTAACGATAGCAAGATAGCAGCCTCGTGGTGATAAAAAGCGACGCCAGCGAGTCGGAATAACACGCACCGCGTGGTAAATGTTACGCCAGGTGACACGCTGTGTATTTAGTTCCAGTTTGGTTTAAGTCGAGAATAATTATATTTTATTTCTTTAATGTAAAAGTATTGAGCGTATTTCACGATGATTGATTATTCTACTGTTTATCATTAGTGGTTACTTTGAAGGGAGAATAGTCATTTAGATTTCTGGTGAGATGAGAGCCACTCCTTGGTTGCGTAAGGCAAGTTGAGACAGGTGTTTCTCTGTTTGCTCCTGGGGGAGCATGGAAACATCAATGCGGCTGGTGTCCACCACAAGTCAACAGAAGCATTTTTATGCTATTACAGTGGTTGTTTCTGTAATAATGTGTTTCATGTGATGAGTTCCCAATCTCATCAGGGGTCATATATGACACGCTTGTGGCCAGGCGCACCAGTCGTCACTTACGACATGTTCAGAGTGCAGGGACGAGTATTGATGTGGGTCGGTTGAGAGGTAGTAGTTAATTCTCATTATTGAGATTATTTGTTGTACATGTATTAAAGAATATTATTTTATGTCCAGTTGATTATTATTGTTATGTGAACATGGTTTGTGAGAGCACGTGGGCGTACTTGGAGATGTATATTTCTCTTCTCCGCTCCTGAGGGAGCATGGGGCCACCGGTGTGGTTTGTCTCAGCATGAAGCATTCAGATGCTCTTGCAGTAGTGGTTTCGGTAGCAACCTATGTTACCTGTTGCGATTGCCAGCCTCATGCACAACACCATACTAGTCGCATTGGACGACATGCATGAGTGTGTGAGATAGTTGATGATATCAGGTGGGCGCATGTTTTCTGTATGGTAAGTGTTATTATCAATGCTATTGATGTTCATTTAGACATTGTTTTATTTATTGTTTTTCAGACAGTCTATGAACACTGACTGGGTGTTTGTTTGATTGTTTGTTTGGTGTTCGGTTCTGTTCGGTAGAATTAAATGTTGATCTGAATAAGGCTTTGGGTTGCTTGAATTGTTAAGTCTGCTGCTGAGAGGGTTGCAAGCAACCAATAATTGCAACCCCTGTCAAACGATCCTTTATAAATTTTCTTAGTGCACGGGTCTTGGGTGTGAGGTACATCTAGCCCCTGTCACACACACACACACACACACACACACACACACACATATATATATATATATATATATATATATATATATATATTATATATATATATATATATATATATATATATATATATATATATATATATATATATATATATATATATATATATATATATATATATATATATATATATATATATATATATATATATATATATATATATATATATATATTATAATATATATATATATATATATATATATATATATATATATATATTATATATATATATATATATAATATATATATATATATATATATATATATATATATATATATATATATATATATATATATATATATATATATATATATATATATATATATATATATATATATATATATATATATATATATATATATATATATATATATATATATATATATATATATATATATATATATATATTATATATATATATATATATATATATATATATATATATATATATATATATATATATATATATATATATATATATATATATATATATATATATATATATATAATATATATATATATATATATATATATATATCTATATATATATATATATATATATATATATATATACCTGTCACAAAAAGTAGGGGATATTTTAAGATGGTATGTATTATTTTACAAAAGAGTGGATTTCGTAATTTAATGGTTGTATGGACATATCGAGCACGCTCTTCTCCTCTCTCACGTGCAATATCATGTTGACCTGGTGACTAGTGATGAGTAAGCCAATCCCAAGAACAGAGGTGGGGCCCATCTGTAAAGTTCACGCATTATTCTTTTTCACAAACATGCGTGTATCTCGGGTTTGATGAACACTACTCACCATGGACAGGTATAAAAAAGACTCTGCAACAGATAAAATTTCTTTTCTTCGTCATGGAACGTTTGACAGAACAGCAGAAATGGATAGGCATAGGCATGTTGCAAACCGGAAGTCAGCAAGTGGATGTTGCTCGGAACCTCAATGTTTCACAGTCGGTTGTCAGCAGACTGTGGAACAGGTATCAAAATTTCCGCACAGTGGCTGATCTGCGTCGGACTGGCCGCCCAAGAGTCACTTACACGCTCCCAAGATCAACTTCTTGTTACTCAGGCCCTCAGAACTCGAACTCTAAATGCTACTCAACTTCAGCAACACCTTCAACAGACCACTGGGATCCGGGTCTCAACTCAGACAGTACGAAACCGTTTGCACCAAGTGCAACTGGCCTCACGCAGACCGTTTGTAGCTTTGCCCATGTCACCACAACACTGGCGAGCAAGAATGGATTGGTGCCAACGTCATCATTGGTGGACCAATCTACAGTGGGCATCAGTGATGTTTTCTGATGAGTCCCGTTTCGTTTTGGATTTTCATGATCGTCGAATACGTGTCTGGCGACGGCGAGGTGAGCGTTACCAGCCTCCTGCAACTGTTGCACACAACCGTTATGGAGGTGGCAGTGTAATGGTGTGGGCAGGCATCTGTATGAATGACAGGACAGACCTTCACATATGCCAGGTCAATATCACAGGGCTCTACAACCGTGACAACATCATCGAGCCTATCGCTGTGCCATTTGCTCAGCGGCACGGACCAGATTTCATCTTCCAGGATGACAATGCACGTCCTCACCGTGCTCGCGTCGTTCAAGATCACCTTCAGATGCAGCATATCCGAACGTTACCGTGGCCGCCGATGTCCCCAGACCTGTCTCCTATTGAGCATTTGTGGGACCTCCTTAATAGACGCGTCCAACAACGTCCAGCCGCTCCACAGACTCTTCAGTAGTTAGCCCAGGCCCTTCAGCAGGAGTGGCAGAGAATTCCCCAAGACAACATCAGAAGGCTTATTTGCAGTATGAGAAGTCGTTGCAATGCATGTTTAGCGGCAAACGGGGGCCCTACACGTTTTTATAAATATTGGAATATTTTTGTGAAAATGAAGTACCTACCACGCCTTGGTTGCCAGTGCGACTAACATCATGTGAGTAAAGCCATAACACTTCTTATACCGCAAATGTCTTGTTATGATGCTCAAGTTTACTTGTACGAAGGAATAAATGAACTAATTTGAAATATATTGTCTTTGGATAACTTTTAAATTCAATATCCCCTACTTTTTGTGACAGGTATATATATATATATATATATATATATATATATATATATATATATATATATATATATATATATATATATATATATATATATAATAAAGTGTACTTCGCGATTCCGTCCGTCCGTCTGTACGCATGAAATTGTTTGACCACTTCAAAATTACATAGCAGTCTTAAATGTGGCATGCTGATAGGTTTCAAGATGGTATGCCCTAGAGAAATCCGAAAAACAAAAAAATTCAGTACTGCGGCCTCACATTGAGTTCAAAGGGACATAATTATTTTGGTTTAAAGGGAAATTAGCACGTTATTATAAAGGTAATGAAAATATGAGATTTTAAATCTAAATTTATTGATTTTACATTGTAACTTTTAATAATTAAGCAAATAATTTCGGAATATAAAATTTTTAAAAACATTGAGATTTTACACAGTTAAAATTATTTTTTATGTATAATTTTTAAGTAATTCACGTTAGAAAGCGGGTTCTCATCATGTGTAAAAATTACAGATACGTTTTGTAGTGTATATTTGGACCGGAAACGTGAGATATTGGTTTGATTAATGTACACAGGGCCTGCACACATGAAAAATGCTCCGGAATGCAATGAGTAAACAGAGACATGTTTAACACATCAGTGAAAAAAGGACTGAAAGAAGAATTGGTGACAACTGAAATTTTATATGATGGATGCAAGACCGAAAATCGAGACAAATAATAATATGACAGACTAAGTAAGGAAATAGTCAGCAAATGTAAAACGGGAAAAGTAGCATAGCTGAACGAGAAATATAAAGGGCTTGCTGTTCTTTAAATTATTCTTCGTTTTTATGCTCTGAAGTTGGCCATTATTGAGCCACTACCGCGGAGCAGGGAAGACATTTCCGGCACTCATCCATAGAGGATATTCCAGAAATATCAGTGGCTGTAAATAGCGTAAATAACTTGAGGTACAATGATGATACGGTCTTAATGACAAATATTGAAAGTAAGTTGAAGGAAATGATAGATTCAGTAGTGACAGAAAGTAAAAATAAAGTCTTTAGTCTCTATAGCAAAAAGACACAAGTTATGGTTCATCTCCAAAAGCACGACTTCTCCAGAATGCCCTATAAAAGTGAGCCGCGCTAGCGTAGTGGTTACCACACTGCGCTGGCGACCGGGTGACCCCGGATCAAACCTGGGCGAGGACATTTGAAGATTTTTCATCGACCAGGATTTGGACTGGATTAAATCGAGACCTGGTGAGAATATTTGAAGAAGTATCGTCGACCAGGGACTGGCGGCTCCTGAGCCGACCCAGCTCTAATGGGTACCTCCGAAATCGGCGAGTATCTGCCTGAATGGCGAGGGACACCTGTCTCTGTGCAAGAAAAAATGGATACTCACGTAAAATCAGTCTCAGGTTAGACATAATAACCTGAGATTTCTCCTCGAGTATTAGCGGGCGTACGAAAAAAGTAAATGAAACAGTTTTAAATCAAGTCAATAGATTAAAATATCTAGGCACGTTAGTACCACCAGATGGAAGATGCATTTCAGAAGTGAAGAGTAGAATAGCAAATGCAGCATTCTACTTAATACGAAAATTATTTGTGCAACAACTCTTTGTCGATGGAAGTAAGAAATAGAGCTCTTCAGTGTTATATAGAAAGCATCTTGACATAAGGAAGTGAGCAATGTATATTTAGTAAACAAGTAGGTATATATTTTAACTTTACCTTCAAAACTTAAGCCGGCTTTTAACACACTTTAAGATAAAAGTACTATTTTGACATTATGTTATCCTAGTTTTCACTTTCTGCCACACAGTTTAAACCAATACTTGATTACAATTTAAAAATAATTTCAGCTTTTGTTACTTTTTCTTTCGTTAATGTTATATTTAAAAAGAACAAAGTTATTTTTTAGATTCCCCGGCTAAGAACGAGCACGGCCTCTAGCATATGTATAAATATGTATTAAAAAAAATATATATATATATATATATAATATGCACATACATTTTCAGAAAGTTTTATTATCGACAACATTATTCTATCGATTTGTTTGTACACCGCTGATGATTAATGTGACAAGTATTAAATGGGGGAGGGAATGAGAAGGGGTATCTTTAGCACACATTAACAGTTTCCAGTACTTGACTTTTATGGTAGTGTAGTGGTAACATTGTTGACGTGCCCACCCATCAGCGTCTAACAAGATTAATGATGGCGTTCTGGATGAGACCAGTGGGCAACGAAAGCTTAATACAAGTATGGAGAGGATCGTCTATATATGACGTCACGCAATGAAAAAAAAGAAAGGGGGGGGGGACACTCTGTGAAGAAACGTATATGGTAGGGGTGGGGGGGGGGGTTTGGGGGGGTTTCATAAGTGTGACGTCATACTAAAATACGAGAAAGGATCACTTCTTTCATAAACGATGTCGGAACAAAATAGATATTGTAACTTACCTCCTCATCACCTACTTGTATCGGCCGGCGTGATGCTGACCACATCACCCTCTTGTGCCAATGGTCAAGAAAATATGGGCCTAACACCATATTCCCAATAGACATCAATGGGCGTGTAACGGGATACTTCCCTACCTACTTTTATCCTCAATAGTTAACACCTCCCACAGTATTTCAAATAATTGGGGGGGGGGGGGGGGGGGGGGGAAGGAGATGGGTGACAGCTTTGTGATGTCACCCGTGAGGTAGTTCTGGGTTTTTAGGACAAAATGGGAGACGGGAGGAAGGGGTATAAAATGGTAACAATTGAGTAACAGCATGTGTGGACGACCATGGTGACGAGGAAGCAGACGACATTAGTGTCTTAAGAAATGCTACAGCACATTGTAAAAACGTGCAAGACTGATGAGAAAACAGCTGGAAATTAAAAGGTATGCTGGGAAATTTTACAATCTGACACTGAATAAAGCTGAAAATAAAACTGATAAACTGTATTTGGTACAGAAAGGTGTGACTGGACAGTGAGAACATTTCTTCTTCCTCTTCTTCGTACGGTCACAGACGTCAACTTCAATATGTTCAAAGAAAGCAGTGACCAGCTTGAGTCTATTTATATGTTCCATAGAGGTTTTCCTGGAATTTAACTGGTGACAGCCATATATGCCTTCTCTGATTCTCATATATTAGGCAGCTCTGAAACAATATGTTCAGCTGTCATTTTATCAGTGCCACAGTTACACTCATCAGTAGTTCCTATCTTTAGCTTGTTGAATAGCTATATCTCAATCTGTTCGTTCGTTCGTTCGTTCGTTCTTTTGTGGCCCGTGCGGATTCTAAAGATTACCACTTGTTCTGAGCTGATAAAATGCATCATGTGTGTGTGTGGTGTGGTGTGCGTGTGTGTGGTGTGCGTGTGTGTGGTGTACGTGTGTGTGTATATATATATGTGTGTGTGTGTATATATCTCATTCCGATAGAACTTTTTACTTCTTCGACATTTAAAGACGAAGAAGTAGAAGAACCTATTTTTAACAGTCATAGACTGGGTGATGCGCCAGACAACAGAGGGCAGTCCAAGAGGAATAAGATGGACTACATTTTCTACATTGGAAGATCTGGAATATGCAGATGACATTGCACTGCTGGCACATTCACATCAACACATCCAGGAAAAAACGGATAGACTTAATAAAATTAGCCAGCAGGTGGGCTTGAACATCAATTTAAAGAAGTCTGAGGTCATGACGCTCAATGTGAGCAACCCTGAGCCCATATCAGTAAGGAATCAGCAACTGGTACAGACAGATACCTTCACATACCTAGGAAGCATAGTAACACCAGACGGTGGGGCAGGCAAAGACATCAACATCAGAATGAATAAGGCAAGAACAGCCTTCTTTAGCCTAAATAACATCTGGAAGTCCTCCCAATACAGCACAAGCACAAAATTAAGATTATACCAGAGTTGCGTGCTTTCTGTGCTTCTCTATGGTGCGGAATGCTGGAGAGTCACAGAGAAGGAAATGTCAAAATTGTCCTCTTTTCACACAACATGCCTAAGAAAAATTCACCGCATCTTTTGGCCGAATACCATCACCAACCAAGATCTGCTTACTCGTAGCAAGCAAGAGGACATGCACACCATCATAGCTGGCAGACGCTGGAGCTGGGTTGGTCATGTCCTCAGAAGAGACCCCGATGCCATCACAAGAACAGCTATGTTTTGGACCCCTGAAGGAAAGCGAAAGAGAGGCCGACCAAAAACAACTTGGCGGAGGACTGTGGAGGCTGAGATGCAAAGAATGAACCAGAGTTGGGGCACTGTACGAAGGATGGCCACCGACCGTGCAAAGTGGAATCAATTTGTTGTTGCCCTACAAGACGCCACTAGGAGTGATGGCCACTGACTGCTTTGACGGTCGGTGGTTAAGGATCGAAGAAGAAGAAGAAGTAGAAGAACAGTGAGCTTGTCGAGATGAGGTTAAAACAAAAATATGTGGTGTGCTGGTCACATTAGAAATCCATTCTGGAATATGCATAGTCTAAAAGCTAAAACGTGAGATCAAGTTAATTCATATCCAGATTGAAATACTGCAAATTAGACTTTGCTTTTGAAACTTAATTTTCTTAATATCTGGTTAAACCCTATATTTGCGTGTAAAATAATTCTCTTTAAAAATGTTAGGTAGCATATTATATTTTCTGATTTCTTTATTAATTAATCTAGATGACATACGTGGCCATTCGAAACCATTATACTTTGTTACGCCTACAGTGTTTTGCTGTGAGCTTGTTTACATCTCTGCTATTATCTTCCGTATTAATCATTTTTGTTCTTATGGTTGAACCATGGCAGAAAATTTAACCTAAAGCGTAAACGTATTGAATTCGATACTTAACCATGCTAAATTTGCTTCTGAATTTCAGCGAAACAATTTTACGAGGAGCATTCTCAAGCTCTAACTTTCCAGTGGCCCGGAGATACGTAAAAGGGCGACCTATAGAAGAACCTGAAGGAAAGCAAACAAACAGCTTGGCAAAGTTCTTCCAAGAAGGTTTGCCCAGGAAGAACGAATATTGATTTATCTTGTTGTGCATTTACCCAAGAGACGTTCTATGATTTTTACTGCCTTTGGATGACGATATCTTGCTGGTTTCAGTGTTTAGTATGGACGGTTTCTCTTCTTTTTTTTTTGTCCAGGTTAGCTACATACGCAATCTCCTGAAAAATCCCGGTAGCCTCGAGCAGTTTTGACATGCATATTAAACTAGATTATTTCTGCTCTTAGAAAGAGAATATTATCAATTTTTTTTAAACGTTTTATTACTATGTTAAGGTCAGGAAAACTTTCAGGCGTCCCTAAGATGACAGTTTTGAATAGTGCTCCATGTGATTTACTTTAATTTAATGTAATTTTAATTTTATGTCTGTGCCTGCATAGCCGGAAGTAAGAATTAGATATAACAAAAATATATACCAACAGTTTTATATACAAAGACAAGAATCTTTTATTGCACAGCCGCCGTGCGTGTACGTTGTACCCAGAATATAAGATGGACGGACATGATAGAAACCAAGAAGCAAAACACAAACACATTACAAAAAATATTTCGGAGAGAAGAAGGAATGAAATGACTTAAGATTGAAAAATGTAGATGTAAATGACTGTAGTGGTGTTGATGGTATTGTATGATGGTGTTATTACTACATGTACATTGTATGAGGCCAGCTGTGAAGGCTCCTGAGATAAAATGTAGTTGAGAATTGTCAGAAGGCCTTTCTTGCTACCACTACGACCTCACACTTAATTTTTTTTTTTTCTTAATGAATGTAGCTACGTAAAGTGTCTAGGGTAATGATGTGTAATGTGGTGGGTTAGTTATAAATACACCCACAGACATTTAAGAAGACTAATAAGATTAACAAGTGTTAAAATACACTGAACTAACTCACGTGTATAAAGTTTTTGATATAATTATATTACATTTATTGGTTCTGGATCAAGTTTTATTTTGACCAGAACTTGTTTTAAAAGAAGGATTGAAAATTTATGAAAAAATATGCATGGAATGTTACATAATAAATGCAGGAGTGTACATATTTAAGTACTAGACTAGTTAGTTTTATTAAAAAAAGTTCGAGTAGTCATCTCTTTGGGAGGATATTTACTGTTTGTGCTGTTTGGGTGGCCTCATCACACCTGTCTATATTGACTACACAGTGTCCAGAATAGGGTGGGAATTTTTATGGTGATATTTGTCACTACCACTTGTTGGTGAATTTCCAGCAGACCAGAGGCTCTCACATTATCATCTTTTTGTAGCTCTGGTGCTGAAAACTTGCGGTCCCACCTCTCCGTGCTGGCGGGCAATAATGGTGGTCTCTGTCACAAGAACTGCACAGATACACTCGAGTAAAGTCACCCACCGAATAGACTCTGCTTTGTTGTCGATAGAAAACTCACAGCTCAGATTATGAATAATTAACACAGAAGTGCTAGCAAAACTCAGCTGAGCTGCTGGCTATAGTATGGCGTCCCTAAATTTATTCACTGTCTTTCATATGGGAAAACACCACACTTTAAAATCTGTGTCTAACACTGAACAATTATTGAAGAATGACCCCAAATGCGCTCTGAGCGCTAATGATATGCTTGTCTGTGGCCAATCACTGCCTAGTTGTACTTTAAATTTCAAATTTCTACACTAAAGTCATTTCAGTCATGCTTCAGTCAAGTATGGATGGTTATCTGTTAGTCTGTCCGTCTCTACTTGTGTTTCTAAAAAAAATGTGCTTGATTTTTGAAGCAACCTTTCTCTCCCCTTAAAATTTTGTCGTAAAAAGTTATATTTAGACACAGCTACCGCTCAAAAAACCCTCTCCTCCATAATAAGTAACTTTGAACACCTGTTCCCAAGGTCGTGTTTTTGTGTGCAAATTGTGACACTTTTAGATTCAATATAGTCTAGCGATGATGTGAACTACACTGTCTTTTGTCATTATCTTCAATATTATCTATCCGTTTGTAAAATTAAGATCATATTATTTCATTGCTCAGAATAGGCCATCCGGCCAGCTAATTTTTATATTCCTAACATTAATATTAAGAAAAATTACTTTTTAAATTTTTGTAATTTTCCTACCATCCGCGTTCTGCCGCTCAATTCAAATCAAGGCTTGGTATCGCAAAACGTCCAATTCCGTACCTCGTGTCAATTTGGGGAACGTGAATTTTTACTTTCCTCCATCCCCCCCCATTGCGTCTCCTTAGCCTTTCCAGTCATATTTTTTTTTCTTTTGATCCGCCGTTCCCCTCCTGTCTAGCAAGTCAATTTTATGGAGGGTGATGACCCGCGGTCTAGGCGATCATGTACATCAGCAGCCTACGCATTATGTTTTTATCCTTAAATGTTATCTTTTGAGTATTTTACCGTTGTATCTCTGTCAATTTCACTACACATCTCCCCACTTGAAAACATGCCTATGGCAAGTTCCAAAACCAGCGATACACATAGGTAAAATTACTCCTCACGTCTGCCACTTCTCTAATTTTGATCACAGGGGTGCCGACTGAGGAAATCTGCACCGACATTCAATTTGCCTGGGATATATTGGATACTGAACTGATAAGGTTGAAGCAATAAAGACCACCTCAGCAATCTTGCGTTTTCATGCTTAGCCTGAGATAAGAACACGAGAGGCTGATGGTCCGTCTCCACCACAAAAGTCCTACCATACAGATAGATTTGAAACTTCTTTATTGCCCAGATTAACGCTAAACATTCTTTTTTCGCTTGTGGAGTATCCTTGTTCCGCCTTATTCAATTTGCGGCTTGCATAAGCGACTGGTTTAAGTTCCCCATCAGGTGAAGATGATCTTTGCAACAAAGCCCCTCCTAGTCCTACATTACTTGCATCGGTTCTTAAGACAAAGTCCTGTGTCAAATCAGGCAGTTTGAGAATAGGCTTGCTAGTGAGTTTTTTCTTTAACTCTTGGAACGCTAGTTCACATTGTGCAGTCCAAATAATTTTATCTGGAAGTCCCTTGCGAGTCAGATCAGTCAGAGGAGCACAAATAGCGTTAAAATTCTTGATGTATTTCTGATAAAATCCTCATAACGACACGAATGATCGCACGTCCTTCTTTGTTTGCGGCCTAGGTGCTCTCTGCAGTTTTTCCAAGTTCTTAGGATCAGGGGTCATATTACCCTGATATACAGTGTGCCCCAAGAATTCCAACTCTTTGCATCCAATACAACCTTTTGTTGGCCTAGCAGTTAAGTTCGCCTCCCGAAGTCTATCAAACAACATCTCCAGAGCTTCAATGTGTTCTTCAAATGTCTCTGTGGCGACGAGAATATCATCCATGAAATTCGTGATACATGGGTTATTCAGGGGATCCAACAATTTGCGCATCATCCTTGAAAACACACTCGGAGCATTTTTCAGTCCGAATGGTAGCATATTGAATTCATAATGTCCATCCGAAGTGCTAAAAGCCAAATAAGGTCTCACTTCAGGCTTCACTGGGATCTGGTAATAGCCTTTACTAAGATCCACCTTTGAAAAGTATTGTGCCTTGTTCAGTCTGGCAAATAACTGTTTTGTGTCTGGTAATGGATCCACTTGTCCTTCTGTGACAGCATTCAGTTTCCTGTAATCTATGCACAGTCTGTGTTCCCCAGACGGTTTTCTCAACAAAACGACACTAGAACTAAAAGATGATTCACTGTGCGAAATAATCCCCTCCTTCAACAAATACTCTATTTCTTCCTTCAATGCCTTCTCCTTCGCGAACGGAATAGAATAGGCTCTCATACAGATTGGGTTTGAGTCTACCAGTTTCATGTCATACTGTAGCAAATTTGTATGGCCTGGTTTATCTGTTAATACATCTGTATGTTCCTCCAGAACCTTTTGAACTCTCTCCCTCTGGTTTTTAGTCAGGTGCTTACTGACTTTTACCTGTGCTGCTGTTTCACAAGGATGTAATGGGTATTCATGTGAGGTGAGTGGTTCTTTTTGCATCTGGGTTGCAATAGCCAAGGTCAATAAGGGGGTGCTTTCCTGGAGTGGTCTGTCCAGATACTTCTTTAACAGGTTTACATGATAAACTTTTCCTTCCCCTTTTTGTCAATTTTATAGTTTGTTCTAGACACCTTCTCTAGAACCGTATATGGACCTTGCCAACCAATTTGTAATTTATTCTGGCTTCCGGGTAGTAGAAGCAGCACCTTCTCTCCGACTGCCAGTTCCCTGTCCTTTGCCTTCCTATTAAAATATGCTGCATGTTTCTTCCTGGCTTGTTTCAAATTATCATTTGCCAGTTTCCATCCAGCTTTCAAACGAGTGGTCAGTTCGTTCACATATTGATACGATGAGGTAACAGTCTCTTCCGCCTTCTCATCTGTCCAGGTCCTTAATAAAGCTTCTAAAGGACCTTTTATTGGCCTCCCAAATAGCAGAGTTGCGGGAGCCATCCCGGTTGAACTATGTGGTACCTCCCGGTACGCAAACAATGCGGCGGGCAGGAATTGATCCCACAGATCCGGTTTTTTCGTGTGCCAGCTTTCTCAGGATAGAAATGAGAGTCCCATTGAACCTCTCTACCTGGCCGTTCCCTTGTGGATGGTACGGACTACAATGAAAGTGCCTGGCTTGAAATAGCTTAAAAACTTCTTCCGTTAGTTTCCCCTTGAACTGAGAACCATTATCCGTCAAGATTTGATGCGGGAATCCTAATCGGGTAAATATTGTAAGTAGTGCCTCTGCTACATGTTTTGAATCAATTGATGGCAGGGCTACCGCCTCTCCCCACATAGAACAAGTGTCCACCAGAGTAAGGATGTAACTGTTCCTCCTCTTGGTCCGAGTGAGAGGTCCTACAATATCCACTGCAACCCTCTCAAAAGGTGTTCCCACTATGGGCATTTCCCCTAGAGTTGCAGGGGCAGTCCAGTGCTTTGGAGCTACCCTTTGACATTCTGGGCAGGATTTGACATATCTTTTTATATCCTCCGTTATCCCTGGCCAGAAGTAATGACAAGCTATACGCTGTCCTGTGGCGCTGATCCCCATGTGACCACGGAAGGGGATTGCATGTCCGAGTTCCATCACTTTCTCTCTATATGCAATGGGAAGAACCAGCTGGTTGTGACCATTTGTTCCAGTTCCGGCCTTCCTGTATAAGAGTTTGTTCTTCATGAAATATTCCCCCTTGCTCGGAGGTGTGTGGCATTTGGGTAATTTTTTAAAACAGGGCTTGAGTGTCCTATCCTCAGCCTGCGCCTTCCTCATCTCCTCTGGATGAGCGTTTATAGGTTCACCTTCTTCCTCCTTCTTCTGTGACCTGGTCTGCACTGTCGCCATGATCACAGGTTTCTCGGGATTCCCCAAGAAGACGTATCTACACCCCAATATCAGAGGGTAGATTGGTTCATCTATCACTGCTGCTCTGATTTCTCCTTCCACATAGCGAGTTTTCACCGTTATCCTTGCGATGGGAAGTGTCATGAGTGGTATGTCCTTAGTCGCCCCTTGTATTTCCACTGTTTCTGTGGTATACTGACTTGGGTCCACTAGGCTAGACTTCACAACTGAATCATAATCCAAACCTGTATCATAAAGGCACCTTATGGTGACCCCATTACAAATAACATCCTCACAAACTGGGGGGGTGATAAGGTTCCTGTTGTCCCTTAGGATTAACCTTTAATCTTTGCGTCCCCCGACTTCATTGCAGCAATGTTTGAAGGTTTCCTTCTACAAAATTCGGTGTTATGGTTATCCTTCTTGCACCATTTACACCATCTTTTTCCTTGGTTCAACGGTTTTCTTTCATTGAACTTTTGGTCATTGAACTGTGAGTTTCTGTCGCGATAGTCATTTCTTGGCCGCTCAAAATTTGTCCTACCCTTATTTCCCTGCTCTCTATTATCAAATTTATTAAATTGCTGTGGAGCTTTAAAATTGTCTATGTGCTTCTTCTTAGCACCACTTACCTCTGCCTGAGCTGCCTGATACCTCTCAGCAACATTTAAAATTTCCCCCCAACTTCTCTGCACCTTGTTCCATGAGAAATTTTCTCATGTCTGGAGCCATGGACTCTCTCAATTGCTCAATCATGATCATTTCTTTAAGATCTTGGGTCTTCCCCAGAGCCGTCCATTTCTCCAAATAGGTTTCTAGTCTGGCAGAGAATTGGTGGTATGTCTCCCCAGACAACAGTTTGGCATTTCTAAATTTCTTACGATAAAATTCACCATTCTTCTCGTACCTTAATAACAAAGCCTGCTTTAACATGTCATAATTGTCTTGGTCTTCCCTGTTCATTTTGGCAAATACTTCATAAGAAGCACCCCTCAATCCCTGTGATAGCTTTAAACTCCACCTCTCTCTCTCTAACCCATATGTAGTAGCTAATAACTCAAAACGTCCCAGGTACCCCTCTATGTCATCGTCTTTTTCAACAAAATGGTCTAAATGAAACCCCATAGCTGAGTTTGAGGCTCCCATACTGGGCGTAGCATCTGAGGCAAAAGGGCTGGCACCATTTTCAGGGGCCGGGCCTTGTAATTCCAGCTCCCTTAGTCGTAATTCGTGCTCCCTCTGCAACCTTCTATCTTCAGCCTCCCTTTCGGCCTTTTTATCTTCTGCCTCCCTTTCGGCCTTTTTATCTTCTGCCTCCCTTTGCTGTCGTTTTTCTTCTGCCTCCCTTTGCTGTCGTTTTTCTTCTGCCTCCCTTTCGGCAGTCAGCCTTTTTTTCTTCTGCCTCAATCTGCAGCCTCTTAATTTCTCTATCAGCCTCAATTTGTAACCTCTTCTCTTCAGCTACCTTTCTATCTTCCCTTTCAATATATTTATCACATTCAGTCGTTACGTATTGAATTAAAATTTGACCATCCATCGCCATCTCCTTCGCAGTGAGCACAGCAGCTGATCTAAACTTTGCTAGCTCTGCCATACTTTTTGGACAATATAATAATATACAAGATAAATCTCTAACCAGTAAATACACTAAGTACTTCTAATTACTATATGACTATAGTCTAACTAATTCTAACTAACCAGTTAACTAATTAATTATTACTGGCTGTGAAGATTCACCAACTTTTATCTGCAGGGACACTTTTAATTTTAAAGGAAATTTTACAATTTATTTCCCTACTTTTATTTCTCCCACCAGGAGATCTCAATATTACTGTTGGGCTAATTATCCCTGGACAAGACCCCAATTTATGTAGTGGTGTTGATGGTATTGTATGATGGTGTTATTACTACATGTACATTGTATGAGGCCAGCTGTGAAGGCTCCTGAGATAAAATGTAGTTGAGAATTGTCAGAAGGCCTTTCTTGCTACCACTACGACCTCACACTTAATTTTTTTTTTTTCTTAATGAATGTAGCTACGTAAAGTGTCTAGGGTAATGATGTGTAATGTGGTGGGTTAGTTATAAATACACCCACAGACATTTAAGAAGACTAATAAGATTAACAAGTGTTAAAATACACTGAACTAACTCACGTGTATAAAGTTTTTGATATAATTATATTACATTTATTGGTTCTGGATCAAGTTTTATTTTGACCAGAACTTGTTTTAAAAGAAGGATTGAAAATTTATGAAAAAATATGCATGGAATGTTACATAATAAATGCAGGAGTGTACATATTTAAGTACTAGACTAGTTAGTTTTATTAAAAAAAGTTCGAGTAGTCATCTCTTTGGGAGGATATTTACTGTTTGTGCTGTTGGGGTGGCCTCATCACACCTGTCTATATTGACTACACAGTGTCCAGAAAAAGGTGGGAATTTTTATGGGGATATTAGTCACTACCAATAGTTGGTGAATGTCCAGCAGACCAGAGGCTCACTCATCTTTTTGTAGCTCTGGTGCTGAAAACTTGCGGTCCCACCTCTCCGTGCTGGCGGGCAATAATGGTGGTCTCTGTCACAAGAACTGCACAGATACACTCGAGTAAAGTCACCCACCGAATAGACTCTGCTTTGTTGTCGATAGAAAACTCACAGCTCAGATTATGAATAATTAACACAGAAGTGCTAGCAAAACTCAGCTGAGCTGCTGGCTATAGGATGGCGTCCCTAAATTTATTCACTGTCTTTCATATGGGAACACACCACACTTTAAAATCTGTGTCTAACACTGAACAATTATTGAAGAATGACCCCAAATGCGCTCTGAGCGCTAATGATATGCTTGTCTGTGGCCAATCACTGCCTAGTTGTACTTTAAATTTCAAATTTCTACACTAAAGTCATTTCAGTCATGCTTCAGTCAAGTATGGATGGTTATCTGTTAGTCTGTCCGTCTCTACTTGTGTTTCTAAAAAAAATGTGCTTGATTTTTGAAGCAAATTTCTCTCCCCTTAAAATATTGTCGTAAAAAGTTATATTTAGACACAGCTACCGCTCAAAAACCCTCTCCTCCATAATAAGTAACTTTGAACACCTGTTCCCAAGGTCGTGTTTTTGTGTGCAAATTGTGACACTTTTAGATTCAATATAGTCTAGCGATGATATGAACTACACTGTCTTTTGTCATTATCTTCAATATTATCTATCCGTTTGTAAAATTAAGATCATATTATTTCATTGCTCAGAATAGGCCATCCGGCCAGCTAATTTTTATATTCCTAACATTAATATTAAGAAAAATTACTTTTTAAATTTTTGTAATTTTCCTACCATCCGCGTTCTGCCGCTCAATTCAAATCAAGGCTTGGTATCGCAAAACGTCCAATTCCGTACCTCGTGTCAATTTGGGGAACGTGAATTTTTACTTTCCTCCATCCCCCCCCATTGCGTCTCCTTAGCCTTTCCAGTCATATTTTTTTTCTTTTGATCCGCCGTTCCCCTCCTGTCTAGCAAGTCAATTTTATGGAGGGTGATGACCCGCGGTCTAGGCGATCATGTACATCAGCAGCCTACGCATTATGTTTTTATCCTTAAATGTTATCTTTTGAGTATTTTACCGTTGTATCTCTGTCAATTTCACTACAATGACTTGAAGATACCGCAGACAGATGCAGAATTCTTTAATAAGTCTATTGTCATTCTGTTCTATATCTTGTCTTGTTTTTGTTTGTTTTTTCTCAATAATCCTTCTTATGTATAGAGTATATTCAACCACTAGCTCGCCAAGCAGCATAGGTCTTCAACAAACTTATGCCAAGTCTTCCTGTCACGTGCCATCATCTCAATGTCTTTCCATACCCTCTTCATCTCCTTTATGCCTGTCTCCAAATCTCTTCTCTATGTTTCATATCCATCTCAATCGTTTTCTTCTCATCTCCTGTTCCACTATTTATCTTGTTCTTGTCATCTCCTGTTGCACTATTTATCTTGTTCTTGTCAACTCCTGTTCCACTATTTATCTTGTTCTTGTCATCTCCTGTTCCACTATTTATCTTGTTCTTGTCATCTCCTGTTCCACTATTTATCTTGTTCTTGTCATCTCCTGTTGCACTATTTATCTTGTTCTTGTCATCTCCTGTTCCACTATTTATCTTGTTCTTGTCATCTCCTGTTCCACTATTTATCTTGTTCTTCTCATCTCCTGTTCCACTATTTATCTTGTTCTTGTCATCTCCTGTTCCACAATTTATCTTGTTCTTCTCATCTCCTGTTCCACTATTTATCTTGTTCTTCTCATCTCCTGTTGCACTATTTATCTTGTTCTTGTCATCTCCTGTTGCACTATTTATCTTGTTCTTGTCATCTCCTGTTGCACTATTTATCTTGTTCTTGTCATCTCCTGTTCCACTATTTATCTTGTTCTTGTCATCTCCTGTTCCACTATTTATCTTGTTCTTGTCATCTCCTGTTCCACTATTTATCTTGTTCTTCTCATCTCCTGTTCCACTGTTTATCTTGTTCTTGTCATCTCCTGTTGCACTATTTATCTTGTTCTTGTCATCTCCTGTTCCACTATTTATCTTGTTCTTGTCATCTCCTGTTCCACTATTTATCTTGTTCTTCTCATCTCCTGTTCCACTATTTATCTTGTTCTTCTCATCTCCGGTTCCACTATTTATCTTGTTCTTCTCATCTCCTGTTGCACTATTTATCTTGTTCTTGTCATCTCCTGTTCCACTATTTATCTTGTTCTTGTCATCTCCTTTTCCACTATTTATCTTGTTCTTGTCATCTCCTGTTCCACTATTTATCTTGTTCTTGTCATCTCCTGTTCCACTATTTATCTTGTTCTTCTCATCTCCTGTTCCACTATTTATCTTGTTCTTGTCAACTCCTGTTCCACTATTTATCTTGTTCTTGTCATCTCCTGTTGCACTATTTATCTTGTTCTTGTCATCTCCTGTTGCACTATTTATCTTGTTCTTGTCATCTCCTGTTCCACTATTTATCTTGTTCTTGTCATCTCCTGTTCCACTATTTATCTTGTTCTTCTCATCTCCTGTTCCACTATTTATCTTGTTCTTCTCATCTCCTGTTCCACTATTTATCTTGTTCTTGTCATCTCCTGTTCCACTATTTATCTTGTTCTTCTCATCTCCTGTTTTACTATTTATCTTGTTCTTCTCATCTCCCGTTCCACTATTTATCTTGTTCTTGTCATCTCCTGTTGCACTATTTATCTTGTTATTGTCATCTCCTGTTCCACTATTTATCTTGTTCTTGTCATCTCCTGTTCCACTATTTATCTTGTTCTTCTCATCTCCTGTTCCACTATTTATCTTGTTCTTGTCATCTCCTGTTGCACTATTTATCTTGTTCTTGTCATCTCCTGTTCCACTATTTATCTTGTTCTTGTCATCTCCTGTTCCACTATTTATCTTGTTCTTCTCATCTCCCGTTCCACTATTTATCTTGTTCTTGTCATCTCCTGTTGCACTATTTATCTTGTTCTTGTCATCTCCTGTTCCACTATTTATCTTGTTCTTGTCATCTCCTGTTGCACTATTTATCTTGTTCTTCTCATCTCCTGTTCCACTATTTATCTTGTTCTTGTCATCTCCTGTTGCACTATTTATCTTGTTCTTGTCATCTCCTGTTCCACTATTTATCTTGTTCTTGTCATCTCCTGTTCCACTATTTATCTTGTTCTTGTCATCTCCCGTTCCACTATTTATCTTGTTCTTGTCATCAGTTCCACATTAGTGATCTTGTCTTACTATTTCAATCATTTTATTATACACAAGCACCCATTTAGGAAAGTCTGTAACTTGTTGATTGTTGCTTTTATTACCCTCCATGTTTCACTGCCATATATTGGGACTGGCTTGCCATTTGAATTGAAGATTCAGATTTTTGTGCTGAACCTGATTTCTTTTGAACTCCATATATTTCTCAATAGAATGAAATCACCTCCAGCCCTTTGTATTCTTATTTTGAGATTATTTGTCTGGTCCTCCAACAGTGTATATATTATTGCCAAGATAAGTATGATTCAATATTTTATAGTGGTGTTTCTTCAAGTGCAACATTGTTATCGGTTCATGCATTTATTCTTCGCTTTATCTTTGTTTTCTCCCTGCATATTTTCAGACCTTATTGCCGGGACCTTTTATTTAGCATTTTATTTTGTCTTGCATCTGATAACGGTTATGGGACAGAACAGACAGGTCGTCTGTCAAATTTAGGCCGTTTAACTGTTTAATCAGAGTCCACTGGATTCCAATTCTGCTGGCGGAAGTCGGTGTTTTCAGTAAATTATCTTCTGGATCATTTAAAAGGTGGTTCAACAGCAGATACTGCCGTGTGGGAGTTAAGTGTTAGAGATCTCACCATACTAGGTCCAGCATCAACAGTTGGGGTGACCAGTTCCCTTCCTCGCTGCATTTTCCCTCCCTAACTCAAGAGCAGAGTCAGATACCCATTTACAGCTGGGTAGACAGGACCGCGTGACGATACCGTGATTCGAACCTGGCAAATTCGCCGTGAGAGACCAGCACTCTAACCTCACTGCCAATCGGACGCTCTAAAGAACATGTAGCTTCCTAAATGTCCTCATATAGACGGTGCCCCGAGAATTATTCACCGAATTATGAAGTTAAAAAAACCTTGAGCAGATACGCGTGTTACAGATAAATGAGACTACTCTGTCAGCCTTCACCCACGGAATTTTATTGGTCACGTTCATTGACACTGATTACACCTGTGCTGCTGCAAAACACTTGGCGGGAACTAGAGTATCGGCTGGACATTGTACGTGCTGTATACGGTGTTCATGAGAAGACATATTGAACATTTGAATGTGAATTTCAACAAATGCAATTAATGAAATCCCTTGGGTCCAGGCTGCATATGCAGTCTTATTTATACGTAGCACTATTTTATTTCTGCCATCACCGGTGTCAATACCTTGTCGAGGTATGGCGGCTTGCGTACCCTGATAACCCCCAGAGCTATGCCAGTGGGAGTTTTACTTCTGGAAAGTTCTACCAAGCTGGACAGGTTTGCCCGGGCAGGGGTCAGACGAAAGCAGACACCCTGGTCCTCCAGGTTGGGGGTTTTAGCATAGGGCTGACACCCCTGTCTAAAAAAGTTAGTTGCTTATCCTTTACAGGACGTGGCAATCAACCCCAGCTTTTATTGGCTGTTTGTGATTTTTCTAGGCAATATTTTCATTCAGTAGTTTGCCATTGCTTTCTGAACGGTACGGCGCTTATACCATTGTTAAAAATCCACACAAAGCGATCTGCTACTACCAAACCGCCTGCAGCAGGTTTCGAACCTGGTATATCTGGATTATGAAACTGCGTTCATATCCATTAGGCCACAGACGCCGACACCCCTGTCTATGTTTAAAAAAAAAAAAAAAAAAAATTGAAGTTACGGAAACAACAACGAATAAACAAACTTTGCTGCGGGACGGACATCCGGAGTCTGAGGCTCGTATTACTGTCAGTGGTGGAACCAGAGTTGGGGCACTGTACGAAGGATAGCCGCCGACCGAGCAAAGTGGAATCAATTTGTTGTTGCCCTACAAGACGCTACTAGGCGTGATGGCCACTGACTGCTTTGATGGTCGGCGGCTAAGGATCAAAGAAGAAGACTATTTTATTTACAAAATTGTGCCTCGTTTTGGCGAGGTGTGACCCTTTTAACCTAGTCGGTTATTTTAGGCCGCATGTCTCGATATAAAAGACCTTTTGGTCTGATATCACGTGATCCTCGTATCTGTCCATGGTTATTGCACTTCATAATCCTGCGAATAATGCATCCTGTATATCAGGAATTCTTTATAGCACGCACACATTTATATTTTGCGTTAAAGATACTCCGAATTAATGATTACTTGCAGATATACCCGGCGTTGTCCTAGTTAAAAAAAAAAAACAACTGAACTTTTAATGTATCACCTGGTTGCGGTACTTCTGAACCACCATTATTATCTGAGCAATCGTGACCAAAGTCCATGGTTAATTCTCGGTTAATTCCTATTCTTGACAACTATACATCTCACCTCCAGCATATCTACTCCAATCATGTTCTCCATTGTACCTCTCACGATCGCATCTAATTCAATCATGCCCTCCACAATACTTCCTCCCCCCCCCAGAACATCTACTCCAATCATGTCATCCACCATATCTTTCACCTCTAGCACATCTACTCCAATCGTTTCCTCCGCTGTTACTCCTTCAGTTGGGCTAGTTTGAGGGAGATCAAGAGTATTCAGTTCCTCCCCTTCCACAGAAATAACCTTACCTTCTATGGCAGTTAAAGCTCTATGTAGATTTCATCACTGTAACCAATTTCCATTTCAGGGTTAACTGAGCCTGATGTTTACAATTTTCTGTGAGACATTCTTTGAATTTTATTCTTAGTGCTAGTGGGTCACCAACTCCACAGTTCTAAGTAGAATGTAGATGTTTCTTGCCGTGTGCGATTTTGAAGACTCTAAAAGTAGACGAACTCCCCCAAAAATGCGACCCCTGAACTTGTTCAGTCCTTTTTTTTTTTTTTTTTTTTTTTTTTTAATTAAATTGGAAATCCATTGATATATTGACCCAAAATTAATGTTAAGGGAAACAATCAAATTAATGCCTAACTTTCATTACCAAAAAAAAAAATTTAAAAAAAAATTCCGTCCCCTGCTTCTATAGGAGACATATCGACAGACGTTCAGAAATATAGATTAGAATGATAACTGGCTACGCATCTTCATTATAAGGAGTAGAATGTATGGAAAACATATTTTCTTCTTTGGTTTTAGTGCTTTGATAACAGAAATATAAGAGTCCCCTAAAACTTTTTTTTCAATTACTTGTTCGTCCTATCAGGGACATACAAAAGCTTTATCAGGATAACTCCTGATATCTCGATTGTGATATGGGAGTGTCCCGTATGGTTGAAAGTAATATCGTACATTCTCGTATGTTGAAGAATGGTAAAAACACTAGATCACTGAAGAATGTTTGTAGTTTTTTTTTTTCAGTCAATGGGAATTAGTGGTGTCACATTTTTCCTCCGCTGTTTTGTTTTGCTGGCTTATAACTCCGAACGGTAGTTCTGGAGCATCGAGTGACACCGTGGGTAGAGCGGTTGCTTTTCGGGACAAAGTTACTGACTTCGAAAACAGTTATCGCCATGCTCCAGTCGACACAGCTGGAAATGGGTACCTGAGTCTGCTCTTCGGTTAAGGCAGCGAGGAAAGTAACCGGTCACCCCTGACCTCACAAAGCTGACGCCTAGTACAGTAAACTCTCTAAGACTAGAGTCCCCGACGACAGTGTGTGTCATGGGGTTACCTTTACCTATTGTTTTTGTATTAAAAAGTAGCTCACATGGTTATTGTAGTCTGATGGGGAAACATCACAGTATGTAGAATACATTACTTTGTCGTTTAATAAAAATGTCAGCAGACATCTATCTTGAAAACGCGCATTCATTCTTTGAGACATCATAGCTATCAGTATTCATAAATTCTACATGAGCAAAGTCTGTGTTCTTGATAATAAAATGTTTCCCCTAACGTTTTGGGGATGAGAATAAACGTCTGCAAAAGTCTACCATGTGACGAAACGTCTGTACCTGTTCTTTTGGTGGCTCTCTCACACCTTTAGCCACTACGGCAGTACCATTTCTTCTTCTTCATTTTCTATCCATTCGCTTATTATTTGGCATTTGTATGCCCTTTCATTCATTATTTTACTCTCTATGCTGAATCTAGTAGGGGAAAGTCTCTAACACTCCACTACCATTGTGACAGACGAACTCATCCGTCCTGAATTTGTTAGGATGATGGTGAGAACCCTCTCATAACATCGGTATCCCTGAAGTGTTGGATGATATAGTGCGATCCTTCGTAACGACCCCTTGGATAACATCAGTACCCCCGAATATTGTAACCTTTCGTCAAACGGGATTTTTCTTTTCACCTGGACTCATTAGCTATGCAACCTTTCCACGCAGATTGGCAACACGCTTGCTGATTGATATGTGGACAGTTTATCTACCGTTCATTCTGGTCATCGCATTGATTTAAGGAGAGATTAAATCACGCCCATGGTCATCTCTGGAGCAATCATATGCAGTAATTTCTTTAACTTGGCCCAGAGGGGGCGGCGCCAAAATCAAACAGATAGCAGCGACCACGATCAAAGAAACGGATTGGGGGGATCGCAGGAAAGCTAGCGCCACGATCAAAGTCAGTAGTGGTCCCTGAAACGATTTCGCATCTCGGTGTTAAACACGGAACCGATCGCAGTGGGAGCGAACGGGGAAAGCCGACGCAAGCAGCGAGCGAAGATACGAGAGGCCAGGGGCGGCTTCTCTCTTTAGTCTGGCGGTCAGATCCCCAAAAGTCTTCTGAGATCTAAAAAGGTGTCAAGTTTCTCATGTCCCACTCATCTTTCATTTCATTCTAGATATATACAGACCACGTAGAAATACACTTTATCACTCGCTGGCCAGAACTTAACAGAAGCACTAGCTATATTTGAAATCTTGCTAGATTATCCCATGGATTTTTATACATATTTGCAGTGAATTCTATTCTGTGCAAAGCGAGTGATCGTAACTTGTGCGATCCCAGCATTAAGAAAGCAATAAAGAAATCATCTTAAAAACTTTCCAGACATATTGATGAAACATTTTTTAAATTTAATCTTGTGGCGGTTCAATGCGACCTAGCTATCATAATTATATGAAAGAAAGCCTACCCAAGATTATTTCAAGAACAATCATCATATTAAGATTACAAATCGGTAAGATAACCTGGAAGTTGAACAGTGCCAGTAGCGATACCTGATTTACTGCCCTACTGTGAGAGAGTACATATTTTCCTGAACGGTGACGGCTTAAAGTTTTTTCCTCACTGGATTAATAAACTTTCCGGTCAATTACTATCATCACGCATTGAGGGAATTTTACCATAGCGGAAGATTAAAGAGACCACTTCATTTTCACCCTTGTGTCGAACTGTGTCAGTGCCATCCCATAGACTCCTTTTTATATAATAAAACACAATAACTCTTAGGCTTCAAGTCCAGCGATATAGTGGGAATAGTGCTATCAGCCAACCTCGCTACATCTGGGGCGGGACATCGAAGTACTAGACAGTTCACATGTCAAAAGTGTAATTGCTATTTATATAATTCTATTGGATTGTCTGATGCTGCAATCGGTAAGTGTGTGTGAATATATGAGTGTGGATCCTCACGCGTGTGCATGAATGACAGGAAATTTAATCTTTTTTTGTAACCATTTTGTTAACTTGCTTACCTGGTAATATATATCTTTTCTGTATACCCTACATTGTTCCTTTAAGTGGATAGTTGATAATTGTTAACTCTGTTTAAACCCCCCTCCTTTTCTTTTGCTTAGTAAAGGGAAGAACAATTGGGAAGAACAGGATTCTTTTTACCACCTATACCTAATTTTGAAACACCTCTTTCAGAGTAATTAACTTCACTGTTAGGTTAACTTACCTATGTTCCTGATAACTATCTATCTTTGGACTGGGTTTATCTTTGTCTAATAAGCGGGACGGGCTTAGTCGATACCAATCTTCTTCACCCCCTCCCCACCTTGTTATTTACATTTTCTGTACTTATGATAATTTTATGTAACACTGGATATTTGTTTGTGAGTTGATTCTTTTTTGGTTAATAAACATCATAAACTTAATCGTTACGGTGTTGGACTACCCAAAGCCCATAAAATTTCCCCTATTTGTTTAAGATAGTTGTATCCACGTCGTCTGTGTGTTTGAAGCACCAAATCGGTGTGAGCGCAGATGTGTGTCTGGAAAACTGGCAAATAATTGTTTGACCAGGAGAGTGGAAGAGAAGATTGAGAGAAACGATTTGTCGTAAATAAGTCTGTCTTTACTCTCCTCCAGCACTCTGTGGAGCATCATATTTAATTTCTACATTTCTATCACTGAGTTTTTTTCACCATCATTCTACACTCTAAACCGGACTACTATTTCTAAGACTCTTTCTCTCAAAATAAATTTACGACAACCATACAGAAGTATCTGCTATCGGACTGTCTTTATCTTATTTACCACTCCTCAGACGTATTTACGTTCCGCCAGGTGAACGGTGGTATTATCGTAACAATACCCGGTCATTATCACCGGTCATCGGTAATATGCTTATCAATCGACTCAGTCGCCGGCCACCTTTGATAGGAGACGATCCTCATTTAGCACAATATGGTCTCGTACGAGGATGAATAGGTAGCCACGATTGTCTGTCTGGAGAACGCACGATCACAGATGATATGAGATAATCGTTTCACGGGACCATCCTTGTGTGGGATTATTACGATAATCTGCCTGGAGAGACAATATTGGCGATAGGTAGCATCTGGACATCAAATGAGTTCTCAGATGGTGTTTATGAGTTGTGCACAAGATGCCACCGGAAATATTATTGCATGATTAGACAGAGGTCACGCGTGGAATATTAAAATTAATATTTTTAAAACAAGCGAGTGAATATTTTAATCAAAACAACCCACTAAGTGCTAGAGAGATTTGATTGGTTTGAAGTGAGAGCCGGAATATACAATGAATTCTATTGGAAAATTCGGCGGAAGCACAATCTGTGATTTGAACTGAGAATGAGAGATATAATCTAGCAAACTCAGAGACACAGAACAGATAACTTCATACGAGCAATTCCCAAAAAGCCAGAAAGAGAAGGATCGGACGTAAAAGGTAAAGGTAAAGGAACCCGTTACACGCCCATTGAGGCATATTGGGAATATGGTGTTAGGCCCATATTATCTTGACCGTCGGCACACGAGGGGTGATGTGGTCGGCATCACGCCGGCCGCCTTAACCTTCCCAGAGTAGCTCTGGTACCCATTCGGGGCTGGGTCGACTCAGGAGCCGTTTGTGGCCTAAAAATTTTCCGCCTCATCTGGGGATCGAACCATAGACCACTGCGCTAGGAAGCCAGTGCACTAACCACTATGCTACCGCGGCTCCATTAAGGATCGGACGTAGAACACCATTATTAACAGTGACAGATCGAGTATTGGGCAACTTTGGCTTTTACAAGTAAACCCGCATTTTAATACAAGACTGTAAACGTAAAAGGACTAGGACTTCAATTACCAAGACTGGAGCCTAGGAATCTGATCACAAGTCATAGAGGAATTAAACAAAAGTTTTCCCAGGCCCAATGATTTCGCAGAACACCCGCCGTTAGAGGAATTAACTCTAATTTTCCAGACCAAGTCATAGAGGAATTAAACAAACGTTTTCCCAGGCCAGGGATTTCGCAGAACACCCGCCGTCAGAGGAATTAACTCTAATTTCCAGACCTAAATGATTTGAAGCATCTAATACAAAGCAGTATCCAGTCTAAATCTGTGCAAGGAGATTGTGTATTCCCACAAATTTTGGGGTAAGTGTAAACAATTTATTTTTTACTAATGTGAAATTTGACATGTTTCTTACTTGGTGGTTATAAATGAGGCTGGCAACCTCAACATATGAAAAGAGTATATTCATGAACCCTACAGCAAGTGCTGGTGATTGTTTCTTGCTAGTCGTGCGGGAAAACCCGACAGCGGAGGTGACCCCAGACTCCGACTGGAGCAGTGATGAGTGATGATTACATCACATGTGCCTCAAGTGTAGCATATAATTTTGTGAGATATATGTAACTTGTTAATGTTAGTTCAGACACAAATCATTATTCGCGCTGTCCAGACATAATTTCCCAGTTAATCCCCAGAGGTGTAGTGGTGATTTCTATTCATCTTTTCTGAGTTGCACTGTGTATACTCAAGCATTTAATTCTTCTGAGAGATTAACATTGGTGGGTGAACAACGAGAAGATGCACCTGTTAAGCTTCCATTTCAATGTACTTAGCAGAGGCATTTTGTTCATTCTATGTTGTCCAAAAGTTTGTGGAACGAAGCTATAAGACCGTTCGAGGACGAAGCGGCAAGACTGACGTTTCTACGCCCTTAGTTGTGTGAGCAGGGAATCAACACTGACCACCTACATAAGACGAGTTAGGCGAAGAAGTGCCCGCATCACCAGAAAAGTGACGATACAACGGCGGCAGGACTCACGTAGACAAGCTAAGTGTTTATTAACAGGCGAAAGGAAGGACATTTATAAAACCCTCTATTTAATCTCCGTGATTTGATTCCTTTATAAAATTTCACCAAATTTTCCATATTTATTTTAACTGTTAAAGACTAATTCATTATTAAAATTGTTACATGTTGTTTCAAAACTAAACAATCATCGTCGCTTCAGTTTTATATTTATGAAAGCAAACGTATGAGCCAGAATATTTAATACATACATATGTATGTATATATGTATATATATATATATATATATATATATATATATATATATATATATATATATATATATATATTTATACATAGACATATATTTACCTCTAAACAGAGCTATACCATTATAAGAGGAATTCGCTGATTTAACTCAGCTGGTGGCTTGAACTAGCAAAAAAAACCATTGCTTAAATTCTTCACAAAAGGCGACGGACAGATATAAGTTAACCATTGCTCAGCGCTATGCCTCATGGTTCTTGACTTCTGAATTATCTTGTGAATACTCCCTTCGGATAGAAGCATCATTACACGTCTATCTACATCTCTGCCAAGAGTAATCTTGTGAGAAGGTAGACACCTTTGACGACCCACTTTAGGGGCCCTTGAGTTTTGGCCATTGTTGGAACCCTACTGTAAAGCAGGGGAGGTAATCCATGACATACCTATCACCTAAATAAACGTTATTTCCCTAAGTATCTTACTATACAACTTTTTTCTTGTGATGCCTGTTTTCATCATAATAAACGTATTCTTTCAAAGTCGGTAGTTATTAAATTAAACTTTTTTCAAAATTCTACTCAATGATTCCCATTTGATCTGAGTTATTTGCTACGCATTATCTTACTTTATTGAATTACATTTGGCATCATTCCATTTTCTGTTTTCTCTTCCCAAATCTTCATTTGTCTGGATTCGTACTATTTTGGATGAGACACCTTCCGTCTGCATCTTACGTTTTTATTTTGCATTTATGTTGTTTTATTTTTTGTTTTCCTCGCGACTTAACTGTCCCAGTTTATAGAAAAAAGGAAGTGCTTATTTTCAGTTTATTAAGCTACCCCTCAGCCTCATCTTTTAGTCTTCAAAACAGCAATTAAAATGGAGTGGCTGATTTCATGGATAGAGTTTAAAGAGTGTTCATTCAGTGGAGAAAGACCGTCGCACCGCGTCAGACTCTTGCCTGGAGGATGCTTTAGTTTAACAAGATTTGAACTCAAGTTTTTTGCAACATTATGTAATGTATGCTGTCAGGTCAGAACTAGTGCTGCTCTAGAGCAGTGGTTCTCAACACTTTTAGGCAGAGGTATCTCTAGAATGGTCGGCCAGGTCCTCAGGTAACCCCGGAGATTATAGTTGGTATAAAACGTCTAAGAATTTGGTGTATTTTGGTTTCCTCTATTCCCGCCTCTCCTCATAACAACAGAAATAGGAATTTCGTAAATATGGATATATTATTTAGAATCTAAACGGTTTCCCAATTCTTAAAATATTTGACTTCAAAATAAGCAAATGAAAAATAGCCATTTTAGATACAAAGTGCGAGATACGGTCTGGTATGTCACGAGGTACACACAGGGGTTTGTATAACCCCTGTTGAGAACCACGGTTCTAAAGCTATATAGCATTATTTGGGATGTTTTGTCTAAATTGCGGCAATTACAAGAACACGATGAGTTGCTCTTATAGTTTAATAGAGGTCAATCGTTGATGGCGATGCTTCTCATTCTAGGAAACAAAATCTGAAGTTTAAAGTACTGTCAATATTTTGCACCATTTAAAAAAACAAAACAAAATTCAAGCACAATCTAACGTCCGCGTTCGCTATCTGTACATGATTAGTACTCGGTTCACAATTGGACGATATTTTAATATACATCTTCGTAATTGGTGCAGACGTAATATCCGCTTTAAGAATTCGTGTAACGTTGCATATTTGTTTTAAAAATCGACGCAGTTCTTAAATACTTGCCTTTCAAAATTGGCGTATAGTTTAGTACCACACTTCGCAATTCAGGCAATGCGTGCACCGCCCTTCACGATCGGTATTTCTTACAAACTTTCTTCTCAATCGGTGCTACTTAAAACCATACATACAAGAATTTCTGAATACCTCAATTATAAAATGATTGAAGAGAATATTTTAGCGCACCTTCTCCCGGCGACATGGGCAACAATTATGTAATGATTTTTTAAAGGCAGTAACAATATTCACCTTAGCGTGTACGCATTAAAGAGTTTGTACGTTACAGACATTAGATAATATGATCAGATTTTGAAGATAACGGAAGACACTTACCCATAGAAATGAAACACTTTTTCAGTATGTTTATCATTAAAAAACAGCCATTTAATCCCTGACATCACAGCAGTGCTTATATTACGTATCGTACATGACAATGTTGTTGTTGTTTAACTAGGGGTGCCGAGCTTGTCACTCTTTTGCAGCCAATGCCAAGTAGATATCCTTGGCACTTTTTACAGAGCTGATCTAGGTTTGACCTGTGGTATTTCTACCACACCGTAACTTGCTGAGTTGGAGTCATGAGGTCCAGATTCTTTCCCGGGCATTTCATCATGGCTCAGCATGCATTTAAAGAATCCTCACATCTGGTTTTAAATTAGCAGACAGTAAGAGCTGGGAACAGCATACAGTGCAATCCTCGCCGTCCACCGGGGGCTTTCCAAATGTGAAGAGCTAATATACTGTGACCTGGTTCTGGGCTCGCCCAGGAATATGTCATGTCCTGCTACGAACCACCTGTCGTCTACTCATTGACGGATACTCATGCATAAAGTAAAGCAGGTAAAAGCCGAGTAAAGTCTGGAGCTCGAGCGATTCCCCCTAGCTTAGTGTGCGATACTGGGTTCTCAAAATGTTGCACCACCGTAGGAATATAAGTATTGGACTACTCTTCTGCGGCTGATCGATCCATGATCGTTAGTCAGGCAACTCGAAAACTCAGAGGTTGCCTGATTCCAGGATTCACCGCGTGGAGACGCTTCTGGACCTTGCTTATTGCAACGCACTAACACTGGATTCACACGTGAGCAAAGTGAACACCTCAGCATCCATGTTAAAATTTATAGTCTATCTTCCCTTCCAGTCATTACTGACCATAGGAGCGTACCTCCCGAAATAACTTTCGGTGGCACGTGGTTGGGCAATTGTAGATCAAACTGTTGCCTATGCAGCGAGATACGGCCTGGAAGTCAGAGGAACGGTCTGGTTGTTACATTCTGACACCAGTAGCAACCGCCTGTCATCAGTAGGATACGGAACTTGCCCTCGTAGACATTGGTAAGCATGTATTAGCTCTAGCATTGCCACAGTTATCCAAGTAGGATCGTATCATCTAAGGAACCTCGACTGATTTAATGAGCCATTCGCAGTTTCACCGTGAGACAGTGTGAACTTAAACATGCATGGCTTAATCTTTGAGACAAGCATATGACTACTGGCAGGATCAACCAGATAACTGTCCGGACAGACGTGCGTCTTTTTCGACCATCTCGTCGCAGATCCCGGCGGCCCCGGCAATATTATTCTTGCGAGAACCACTGGCCGCCTGCCGACAAGACGTTCCCCTAGTCCAGTGTTTCTCAACCCTGATAGTAGCAATGCCCCCTTTTGACAACTAATATTTTAAAAAGCTCCCCCCCACCCATTTAGCACCCTCTTGCTCTTTATCGTGTACACACACACACACACACACACACACACACACGCACACACACGCACACACACACACACACACACACATACATATATTCCACCATACTTTTAAAAAAGCAACGCAGTTAATGAGTTATCTTTTCTTATAATGTAAAGAAAAAGAGAAAGCACATTTATAAAAGCATAGTTATATTAAATATGTGTTTAAGTACGGAATTATATACACTACAAGTTCATTATCCTTGAATTACAAATTGGCGGAGCAAATGATATTAAAAAAAAAAAAAAAAATTAGTTCTTACAACTCTATAACTATCATAATCATATCATTTTAATAGCACCTAAATGACTGGATATATATCTTCAAATCTGAATATTAAAGCCTCTCCTTATGTAACCACCTTGGGACCCAAAGATGCAGCAATAGAGAATGCAGTCAGCGACCCATAGCTTGACTGCTTGCATCAGGGTCAGCGAACCAGAGCTGACCAAGACCCTACTCCACCTCCACGTGGTGGTCCTGGAAACAGGCTGCATCACTGCAGTCTGGCTGAGAGAGTAGAGATCGAAGAGGGAAGGCAAACCCGGTCCCAAAAAATGCCGTGCTGAAGTCGGATATGTCGGCCGAAAGGCGCAGATATCACAGCTCCGGCGTAAACAGACATAACGCAACCAACGTCCTTTTCAGGGCGAACGAGGAAGACGAGGAAGAAGAAGTAACCATCTTAAACATGAAAAAATTAAAAAAATTATTAGTTGATAATAATGATATAATTATATAAAGATGCACTTACTAATGAAGCTTAATGAGTGTCACAGAGTGCTCGAAGATTTTGTCTAGATTATGTTAAAATTCCTTACTTTTCTTTTCCTTCACATTTGTCTGTGTTCTCTACGGAAATAGTTGCACCTGCGATCGTGTCTTTAGCTATTTTTTCAAGTCTTCACTATTAGTCCTGTCATACTATCAAAATTCTAGCTTCTTCTACAAAAGGCACTTAAAAGCATTTCTTTAAAGATGTCTATACGATTTATTAGCTTGGTCGAAACCAGTGGTTCCCAGAGTATTATATTTCCGTGTTCAGTGGTCAACTGGAGACTCACGATAAATCATGGTACGTGTCTAAACATGAGCCGGGAAATAATTAACTCTTGGCGTGGGAATCAGGAAATATTTTAACTTCATGCGAACGAATGCTGAATTTTAAGATCACTTGCTGAGAACCGTTGGGAAGACAACGCACGCTTAGAAGTTATAGAAGAGAAGCCTCAACTTACCTCATATCTACAAGTATATTGTGATTGAGCGTAAACGCTACTAAAGTTCTATTTCTTAAGCTGTGATAAAGTCCTGAGCGGTAAGCAAACTCTCAGTATTCGCTTAATTAGCTAACTCTAATATCAAGGGATTAGTTAATGGATGTAAAGTGTGAAATACTAAATATTGTGGTTTTATTTCTTTACATTAGATTGATAGCTATTTTGCATTTTATGTATTATGAATGTTATTGATGCATTATAATGATGTAAGTACTGGCTGATATGAGAAAGTACTACATTCTAATGATTAGAAATGTGATAAAAAAAAAAAAAACTGTTGTGAACGAGAGAAGAACCATGTTGTTCAAGGAACGAGTGAATGAAATAGCATGCCTCCAATGCAGTCACGCATGGACGCACACGGCAAGGCGTCTGCTTATAACAAATGTTGACCTTACTGACCCCGACCAGTGTGAGACTACCGCTAGACAGGAATTTGTAAACAAATGGACAGTCGCCTTTAAGGAAAAGACTGACGTTACCGGTTCAGGTAAATATATTGTTAGACACCATTCTGAGACGAAACGTCCAGATTGGCTGTAGTTAATATATCTGTAAACACAAACAGAAGATTGATTGCCTGCATTATCTTCCACAGCCCAGTTGCAGAATCCTAGCCAGTTTCTGGATTTTGATTGCTGTAAATTGTTGCGAGTAAACCGCCTAGTTGCTCTATGCTACAGAGAGAACTAGTGCTTACGTCTCAAATCTGGCGGTGATCACAAGTCAGCAACCCTGTGCAGTCTATAGCCCTGAGCAGTCTACAGCTTTAAGCAGTTAACACCTCGTCAGCACCTGAACTTCATAACGCAACTTCACAACCAGGTTAACGGAAAGCCTAGTCATCTCTTGGACTGTTGCTCAACTGAATCATATTCTCCAGTTGGTAATCCCTACCTACTGTGACGCCCAGGAGAAGTCCAAGCAGATAAGTCTACTTAAAACCCAGACCAAAGTCAGAATTCACTCTTCCACGAAATAGCCATAGGAATAAACTTTTCGTCCGTGAGGAAAATAGCCTCTTACTTCTTATCTGAACCAAAGACACTGACAGTTCTAAATTTCCTAGTATTTCTTTTTTTTATTCAAAATACATGTCAACATTGATTTTATATTTCTACTGTAATTAAAGTAATTATGTACATTCTGTAACTCACCATCATTCTGAGTTTGACTTAGTAGATTGTATGTTCTGTTCAGAAAAACATTCTCAACCCTCTTTGTATTACTTATTACTACTAGTTCATCTTCTAAAAGATTTGAGTAAGAAAGAGTTAGTCGTCGCCAGAAAAATACAAGAGTTGGTAGTCTAAAAGGTGAGAGAATCACTGACACCAACCTGTGCCCTTCTGTTAACTCTTTCCCTCAACACTAGCTCACCTCTGTGAAAACTAGTGTCTAAAGGTTTATGTGCTTTCTACACATCTTCCTTACTATAATAAACTCTTTATGCGACAATTGGATTCTCATTCAATGTCAATTGGAGTGCACAATCAACTATATCTGCGACAAACTGGGAGTCTCAGTCCGGAATCTTACCTTTGGTGACCTATCTGCAGAAGAATTGTTGAATCTGTAACTAGTAGTCTATCAATACCTTGGAGTAGAATCTATTATATATCCCTAGACAACGAAACTTCTTATATTTTCTGAACAGAATTGTGGAATTACACAGTAGAATAAGGAAAGTGAAATCTGAATGGTCCTGGAATTAATTAATTATTTATTTAATTAATTAAGTTACTTAGATTAATTAAGCTCATTAAGTTAATTAGTGGCTTAAGATAACTAAGTGTACAAGTTGATGATTGTGTGTGAAAGACTGGCTGCAATTGTAATACCTTACTTCAGAAGAAATAAGAGTATACACAGGGTTAAAAATAAATCATATATACTTGAGTCTGGCTCAAGTTAATAATATCTTAATTCAGCAGAAATAAGTATTATTAAAATATCAATTATACTAGCATCTGTAAAGGGATACATTACGTCAGTAGACTTAATAGTATTACCTCGAGCTTCTGTAAATTGATTAGTGGTTATTATTACAGTACTTCATAGAATTATTAGTAATAATCGGAAGCAAGTGTAGCGTCTGTATAAAGTTAATAATACCTTAATTCAGCAGAAATAAGTATTATTAAAATATCAATTATACTAGCATCTGTAAAGGGATACATTACGTCAGTAGACTTAATAGTATTACCTCGAGCTTCTGTAAATTGATTAGTGGTTATTATTACAGTACTTCATAGAATTATTAGTAATAATCGGAAGCAAGTGTAGCGTCTGTCTAAAGTTAATAATACCTTAATTCAGCAGAAATAAGTATTATTAAAATATCAATTATACTAGCATCTGTAAAGGGATACATTACGTCAGTAGACTTAATAGTATTACCTCGAGCTTCTGTAAATTGATCAGTGGTTTATTATTACAATACTTCATAGAATTATTAGTAATTACTGGAAACTAGTGCAGCGTATACTGAGAGATTGATTTACCTACCCAGCGATCTAAAATGAACGCAGTAGCGGAACTTAGAGCTCATTTTTTCCAATACTTGCTAGATCACCAAGTGAACGATTTCATAAAAATTATAAGATGTCTAGATACATGGATAAGTGACTCTTATTTGGAAGGCGAGGAAAGAGGTTACTCGAGAAAGTTAATTGCGAAACATGTCTTAGAACAGGCAGAACTTTTCACGAGAACAGAGATGGAAATGATAGAGAGTGATGAAAAATGGACTCGCGACTGGAACGAGAAGGAAGCCAAGTGGAAAGAAGAGGCCATAAGCAGTGAAGCAGCATATGATAGGGAACAGCTGGTAGCCCAACCCTACCTTACGTTGAAGACGCCGCCACTGGAAACTCAAAACGCGCCAAGAGATTTGAAACCCATGGTTAGTCATGAGGCCACGGAATCCCAGAGCCCCACTCCCAGGTCAGATGAACCATTATTTCAAGAGGAAGCACCCTCTGCTCCACAGGAAGCGCAACTTAGTACTCAGAGCACATGGTTAGGCAAAGCAGAGAGGCGGACATCGAACTCGATAAGTCATGACCCCTTTTTGAAGGTACCTACGCACATAAATGCTGGTAGTATGAGGAAAAGTACCCTCTCGTCAGGAACACGTCAGAAGAGGAATTCCCAAGACACCCCGAACATCTATAATAATCAACAACATGCCTTCGCTCAATCTCAGAAAGCACACAAAGACCGATTTCATAACCACAACAAAAGCGCTCAGGACTACAAAAACACTACAAACCGGAGGAATGGAGACTGTAAAGAAGCGTCTAAGCAGAAAGATAACTTCAGTAACGGCCCCCTCCCGCAATTAATGTCACCTGGGCAACAAAAGGACACAGAGCTTAATAGTAGCCCAGAGGAACCTCTCATTGTTAACACTAATGGAGTGAACGACAAGGGAAGTTGCATGGTTCTAGGAGAACTGAAACAGCCTTTGATGGTACACGCGGAACCACCAAAAGGGCTGATAAAACATGTGACTCGTAGAGACACAATGGACTCTTTACTTAGAGTCGTAAACCAGGTTCAGGAGGAAACTTTTTTACCTGTGACTTTATCCACTGGAATGTTGGAAAAGTATAAACCGGCAGAACATTGCCATATCATTGGGTTTAACCCAGAACCTAAAACCCCACACCTTCTCTGTGAGAGAGAAGCGAATATGACACCCAGCGAACGTAGTTCACAGGCGTCAGGTGGACAAATGTTCTTCTGTGAAAACATCATGGAAACGGAAATTTTAGCACCCTTACTAAACGATGGACCAGAGGAACATAAAACCACCGGGGAAAATATCGTCGTCGAGAGAAACAATGGAATGCAGGTTGTCAGCTCCAAGCCTGACCTTTTCATACCTCAGTGCACGGATGAAAATGAGAGAGGTCAAACTTCTGCTGAGAAGCCATTCTATAACAGCTTCCCTAATCTCAAGGAGACGATTAGTTTTACAGAAGGAGATGAACATTTTCAAATGAGTGGAGATACGTCAGGGTCATTGAAAGATCTAAACCAAATTTTGCTTGAGAAAATCACAACAGTGATAGGAAAAGCCCAGGCTGAGAATCATTCAGCCGAGACTGAGATACAAGATACGAATGTGGTTGAGAAGAGTATGGATAATGGGAATAACCAGCGAATAGAGAGAAAGTGGAAGGGAGAGAATGACACCCGCATTAAACCACCTGTGCTCACAGCTATAAATTTGACTTTCACCCACGAAAAACTGCTTCGTTCATACCTGAACGCCAGTGACACTCAATCTTGGTGTGATTTATCAAAGAACAAGTTGTCTGCAAACTTGGGAGGTTTAGAAAACTTAACTCTTGTTAGATTGAACTCACGTAGCCCATTTAAATCTTTCAATCCAGAAAGAAAGAGAAAGAATATTGACCGCCTGAGCAGGTCAAACGTAGGAGCGGAGTTAAGGAGATACGTGAGAAGTTCCTATTTTTTATGGAAGACACACCGGCAAAGTTTTCATTGTTACCGTGACAAAGGATGTTTTGCACGCCCATTCAAGCGGGCCACAGAACAATGGCAGACTAAGCGCAGCGAACTGACAACAGATAGTGGAAGGTCAGAATTAGTTCATTCTAACCGTAATTTGTGTGAAAAGGTGAATGAGTACAGCATTTTGGCAAGACGAACGGGGCCCGAAGGAATTACGAAAGTTAGCTCTTCGATAACTCGGAACTTCAGGGATTCTCAAAATGTAGAGCCATGGCCAAGTGGAGCGTTAGCAAGCGGACAAAGGTCGAGAGAATTGAAAAGTTGGGTGACAGAAGGAATTTATAATTTAGACAAAGACCTTCTCTCTTTGAATAGTTTGCAACTATTTTAAATTGGGGAGTACCTGTCACAGAGTGCTCGAAGGTTATGTCTAGATTATTTTAAAATTCCTTACTTTTCTTTTCCTTCACATTTGTCTGTGTTCTCTACGGAAATAGTTGCACCTGCGATCGTGTCTTTAGCTATTTTTTCAAGTCTTCACTATTAGTCCTGTCATACTATCAAAATTCTAGCTTCTTCTACAAAAGGCACTTAAAAGCATTTCTTTAAAGATGTCTATACGATTTATTAGCTTGGTCGAAACCAGTGGTTCCCAGAGTATTATATTTCCGTGTTCAGTGGTCAACTGGAGACTCACGATAAATCATGGTACGTGTCTAAACATGAGCCGGGAAATAATTAACTCTTGGCGTGGGAATCAGGAAATATTTTAACTTCATGCGAACGAATGCTGAATTTTAAGATCACTTGCTGAGAACCGTTGGGAAGACAACGCACGCTTAGAAGTTATAGAAGAGAAGCCTCAACTTACCTCATATCTACAAGTATATTGTGATTGAGCGTAAACGCTACTAAAGTTCTATTTCTTAAGCTGTGATAAAGTCCTGAGCGGTAAGCAAACTCTCAGTATTCGCTTAATTAGCTAACTCTAATATCAAGGGATTAGTTAATGGATGTAAAGTGTGAAATACTAAATATTGTGGTTTTATTTCTTTACATTAGATTGATAGCTATTTTGCATTTTATGTATTATGAATGTTATTGATGCATTATAATGATGTAAGTACTGGCTGATATGAGAAAGTACTACATTCTAATGATTAGAAATGTGATGGAAAAAAAAAACTGTTGTGAACGAGAGAAGAACCATGTTGTTCAAGGAACGAGTGAATGAAATAGCATGCCTCCAATGCAGTCACGCATGGACGCACACGGCAAGGCGTCTGCTTATAACAAATGTTGACCTTACTGACCCCGACCAGTGTGAGACTACCGCTAGACAGGAATTTGTAAACAAATGGACAGTCGCCTTTAAGGAAAAGACTGACGTTACCGGTTCAGGTAAATATATTGTTAGACACCATTCTGAGACGAAACGTCCAGATTGGCTGTAGTTAATATATCTGTAAACACAAACAGAAGATTGATTGCCTGCATTATCTTCCACAGCCCAGTTGCAGAATCCTAGCCAGTTTCTGGATTTTGATTGCTGTAAATTGTTGCGAGTAAACCGCCTAGTTGCTCTATGCTACAGAGAGAACTAGTGCTTACGTCTCAAATCTGGCGGTGATCACAAGTCAGCAACCCTGTGCAGTCTATAGCCCTGAGCAGTCTACAGCTTTAAGCAGTTCACACCTCGTCAGCACCTGAACTTCATAACGCAATTTCACAACCAGGTTAACGGAAAGCCTAGTCATCTCTTGGACTGTTGCTCAACTGAATCATATTCTCCAGTTGGTAATCCCTACCTACTGTGACGCCCAGGAGAAGTCCAAGCAGATAAGTCTACTTAAAACCCAGACCAAAGTCAGAATTCACTCTTCCACGAAATAGCCATAGGAATAAACTTTTCGTCCGTGAGGAAAATAGCCTCTTACTTCTTATCTGAACCAAAGACACTGACAGTTCTAAATTTCCTAGTATTTCTTTTTTTTATTCAAAATACATGTCAACATTGATTTTATATTTCTACTGTAATTAAAGTAATTGTGTACATTCTGTAACTCACCATCATTCTGAGTTTGACTTAGTAGATTGTATGTTCTGTTCAGAAAAACATTCTCAACCCTCTTTGTATTACTTATTACTACTAGTTCATCTTCTAAAAGATTTGAGTAAGAAAGAGTTAGTCGTCGCCAGAAAAATACAAGAGTTGGTAGTCTAAAAGGTGAGAGAATCACTGACACCAACCTGTGCCCTTCTGTTAACTCTTTCCCTCAACACTAGCTCACCTCTGTGAAAACTAGTATCTAAAGGTTTATGTGCTTTCTACACATCTTCCTTACTATAATAAACTCTTTATGCGACAATTGGATTCTCATTCAATGTCAATTGGAGTGCACAATCAACTATATCTGCGACAATGAGATCCTTGCGCTTGGTGTGATTCAGCCAGTTTTGTAATATTTGGTTCTAAGTCTGTTAAAATCCTCTGTTACAAATCTGCAGTCGGTTTCGTTGCTTTTGTAGTAGCAACACTACTGCACTGAACCCCTTCTCCACCAAATACGACGTTAGGAATGCTGTAATTAGCAGTTTAGTTTCACGCCAAAGAACGAGATACGCAAGCCTCTGCTGGATCCAAAATTTTTCGTAATGTGTGTGACTGAATCGTGCTTTTGCCTCGTAATCATTTTGTATCTCAATTAATTCTTCTTGTAAATGTTGACTAACTTGTTCCACGTCTGATTCAAACGGATTAATCCCCCAATCCGGTATTATTGGTTCTTGCAAGTCTTTAAATCTTATGCTCATATCATTTTTAATAGCGTCCAAATGACTGCAATAAACCTCTAAATCTTAATCTTTAAGCCTGTCCCCTCCTAACTGCAGTAAACATGGAAAATGAGAAAGTTCTTGGCGACTAAGATTATTTTTATATAATGTCAATTTGTTGATGAACCCCATGATAATTCCTTTCACTTTAATCAGACTGATCTCATTTCCTTGTAGCTTAAAAAGAACTTCATTTAACTTTTCAAATATATCTGAAAGATAGGCCACATCGTTTCGCAATACTTCTCTTTCGATGCAAAATTCTTCTTTGATTGAATCCAAAAACTCTACTGTCTCCTGACAATGGTAACATCCCAGGTACTAAAATTTTGCGTTTGGAATCCTTGAAACACTCCATGGGACGCAGGGCAAATAAAAACTGTCATATTACAAGCTATGCGAAGGGGAATATCTTTTGTAATTGTTTCATATTGATTCTTGTAAAAATGTACACCACGCCCCCCTGAATGGAAGTAGCGACCCCCAATCGTTGCGGCCCATCAGAACGCCCCCGTTGAGAAACACTGCCCTAGTCGGACAGGACGGGCCGAAAGCGACACCAGCTTACTGACTGCCGGCCCACGACTCATTGCGAGAGCCGGGCCTTTTTCGAGACTGTTGTCGAGCCACGATACGGAGATGCGACGAATTTATAGTAAAACACACATTAATACCCAGTAAGTCATATCTGGGTCATTTACGAACTAGATGAATGCCTTTCAAGTTTAGGAGACAAGTTACTTTATGAAGTAAGCGTTTTGTATTAACGTCATGAACAAAGTATAAAAAATTTAAAGGTAGGCTCATAGCAGAAACTACCGTAGTGAAGTGAAGTGTTAGAGACTTCACTAAACCAGTTCGAGCTTCTTTTAATGAGATGGGGGTGACCCGTTTCTTTCCTCGCTGCCTTTGCACTCCCTAGAACAAAGAATATAATTTAATATTCAGTTTTAAAAGTTAATTGGCTTTAAGAGGTCAGTTTGACAATATAACTTAGTTAAACCGAGGCGCTTATTTATTCTCTTATCCTTCTCCACCAAGTTCTGTGATGACTAGCGAAAGCGATTATAGCCTAGACAACATCCGGCCAGGAGTTCTGATTATCACTTTGTTTGTTGATTATCTGTCATGCCAAATTGTCAAACTGTCTGGCATGTTATCTCTCATGGTTCCCTGTTTTTTAAAACATAGATCTTATTATTTTCACAATGTGCTTTACGTTTCCTCTTCTCATAACTTGGCAAATAAAAGTAAGCCGCCTCTTATTTATCATTGTAATAAGACTGCACTGTGCTCTTGTCGCTCTTTACGTTAGTCTAGAAAATCAAATTTTCTGTGATGTTCATAATTTCTTTCTAATGGATTTTAGCTTTTTTGAAGAGTCTCTCTCTCTCTCTCTCTCTCTCTCTCTCTCTCTCTCTCTCTCTCTCTCTCTCTCTCTCTCTCTCTCTCTCTCTATATATATATATATATATATATATATATATATATATATATATATATATATATATATATATATATATGTAAATGTGTGTATATATATATACGAGGCGTGTTCAAATGAAACCCGCCCGTGCTGCGTGAAGTGGACATTTGTAGGAGGAGCATGATGACGTCACATCTGACATAATAAGCACATACGAATGTACAAGTGTGTAAGTGTTCATTCTCCTAGTATTCATTGTTTGTGCTGCAGACCGTTAAAATAATGGCCGGTGTGATACGGAATCCGTCCAAGGTCGATCAGCGAGCGGTGATCCAGTTCCTAACAGCCGAACGATGTCGACCAGCCGACATTCATCGCCGAATGAAAGCAGTGTATGGTGACAAAAGTGTGTCTAAGACTACAGTGAAAGACTGGGCACGAATGTTTCGAGAAGGACGTCAGTTAACGAAAGATCTTCCGCGGCCAGGTCAGGTGCATATTGTTGCGACAGAAGAAGCCATCGCCATAAGGAAGAACGCATGGGGTGTAGTTTGAACCACCTGCTGCGTTACGAAGAGGAGGGTGATGCATTTCTGTTGCGCATAGTGGCAGGCGATGAGTCGTGGTGCCACCACTTTGAGCACTTAAAGCAGCGAGCATGCAATGGAAACATCCCGGATCACCAAAACCCAAAAAATTCAAGTCACAGATTTCCGGCGGTAAGGTTATGCTGACGGCATTTTTTGACCATGAAGGGCTTCTATTGGTTGACTTTAAAGAGCCTGGCTTGAACATCAATGCCATCCGCTACAAAGACACACTAGACAACCTGCATACAGCCATCAAGAATAAACGACCCGGCATGCTTTCGCGTGGTGTGATTCTGTTGCACGACAATGCTCGTCCACATGTTGCGAACATTGTGCAGGAAGCGTTAGCAAGGAAAAGGTGGGAAGTTCTGCCACACCCAGCCTACAGCCTCGATCTGTCACCATGTGACTTTCATTTGTTCGGACCCTTAAAAAAATCTCTAAAGAGACAACGATTCGACTCCGATGCAGACGTCAGGGCCTCGGTGACCAAATGGTTCAATAAGCAAAATAAGTCATTTTTCTCGGACGGCATCCGCCGTCTACCCATGCAGTGGGATGCGTGTCTGAATGCCTATGGTGACTATTTCTAAAGATCCCCAGTGAATACTTGCTTCATAACAATTGCTGTATTTAATTCTACAACTCCTGCTGATGTACCTTACATATATTTGTTATAAAGCCACTGGGACGGGTTTCATTTGAACACGCCTCGTATATACAGCACTTTGCAAAAAAAAATGGCAGTCATATTTTCGCAACGCAGCACACTCATAGAAGCAAATAATAATAAAAACTGTATGTCCAGAGGAAGATTGGTATCTCCCCCCATCTATTAACAGTGGTTTCAGTACAATATAATGTTGCCTTCTCCAGCAAGGCAAGTCTGGATGCGGCGAGGCATACTTCCCACAAGTGTTTGTAGGTAAATGTGAGTCAGACTGTCCCAGTATTTTTCAGCTTCCTTCTTAAATTGTTCAACGTCTCTGAGTCCACTCTTTTTTAAATGATTCTTGAGTAGTGCCCAAACGTTTTCAATTGGGTTTAGGTCGGGACTGTTGCTGGGCCACTTCAGCACTATCACATTCTTCTCTTGCAGCCATGCTTTAGTGGTATGAGCTGTATGCTTTGGGTCATTGTCATGCTGAAATGTGCACCCATCGGGGTACATGACCTGCATAAATGGCAGAAGGTGTCCCTCTAGTATGTCGATGTACCGTTCTTTCGTGAGAATTCCTGTGAAAATACACAGTGGGGTGGCACCTCTTGCTGACACCCCTCCCCAAAGATGAAATTTCTGTGTATGTTTCGGTCGCTGTTACACAGGCGTTACAGAGTCTTTCGTCCAAATATTTATTTGAGCAGGATAAGACCAAACAGAACATTCATCTGAAAAAAATCACATTGTCCCATGACAAATTTTTATTTTCGTGGCACCAGTTCAAGCACATCTGTTTGTGAGTCTCTGTGAGCAATGGTGACGAAATTACCCGCTTTTTTGTGTAATTCATCCTGTGTAGCTCCCGGTTGACAGTAGCATTAGATACCTCTGGGCTTCCCAACTCGATCATGCGCTGCCGTATGTTTTCTACACTCTTCATTGGCCCAGCCCGAACGCTTTGGGCGAGACGCCGATGGTCCTTTGTGTCAAAAATTCTTGGCCTCCCACTACCTTCTTTTCGCTCGATTCCATTACCTGCTTTTAATTTACTCACAACTCTGTAGACAGTCCGCTCAGGAATGTTCAAGGTTTTAGAAATGTTGGAACATGTTTGATTTCCTTCATTCCAAAGCTGTGAAATTAACATACACTTTGTCTTGGTATCCATTTTCTGCCACTAGCATTAGAAATTGTCGTCTGCTCTATTATCAAGAGACGTTACTCTACGCTAATTTTTTTTTTTACTTTTGGTAGTGTTTGCTCACTTCAGTGGAGTGCAAATTTGGGGCAGAACATGCATATTTAATTCGATTTCAGCTTATTTAGCTGAGCAATGTGACTGCCATTTTTTTTGCAAAGTACTGTATATATATATATATATAGTTCAAAAAAAGAAACGCATAGCTACTGAAGGCACACACATAGCCATAATTGTGACATTCAATAACTTTTTAAATTTAATGAGTTAATTGTTCAAATTGCACACAAGAATACCTTAAGGTTCAACCAATCAATTGGCAGTTGTTTTGCATCTGGGTCACGAGAGTTTTTTAGCGTACGGGCTTTCCCGTTAGTATGGTGTGTGGTCTCCTCTTTCAACGATCAGCGACTGGCATCTCCTGGGCATGGATGCGATCAGACGTCTGATGTGGGCCTGTGGGATGGCTGCCCACTTTTCCTGGAGTGCCTGGAACAGATCACGACGATTGGCTGGAGCAACGTCTCCGCGACAAACACGTCTATGCAGCTCATCCCACAGGTACTCAATCGGACTCATGTCTGGAGACAGAGATGGCAGGGAAGGGTGAGGATGTTGTTGGCAGTCAAGAACTGCGTGGTCAACCGTGCACAATGGGGTCTGGCGTTGTCCTGTTGAAACACAGACCTTTGGGCAGCCAAAAGTGGAAGGACATGGGGGTCAAAGAATTTCATTGACGTATCGTTGCGCATTCAAGCCTCCTTCAATGTGCACCAATGGACTCCTTCCGTTGTAACTGATCATTCCCCACACCATTGCACCTCCACCACCGTGCGGCGGAGCTTCATCAACGCAATTTTGGGCAAAACGTTCATTTCGCCTACGGTAGACCCTACGCCGTCTATCATGACGCTGCAACAAAAAGAAGGATTCGTCACTAAACCAGACACGTCTCCATTGATTGTCAGCTGCCCAGGGACGATGCTGGTTGGCCCAAAGAAGTCGATTTTGGCGATGGCGGCGCGTAAGGACAGGTCCTCGGTGAGGTCGTTGTGCCCAAAGTCCAGCGTCATGCAGTCTATTCCGGACAGTTTGATCAGACACATGACGTCCTGCAGGCAATGACTGGGCAGTTGAGGAAGCTGTTGTAAACCTGTCTCTGAGGTGACGAAGCCGAATAAAGCGATCCTCCGCTGCTGTTGTCACTCTGGGTCGTCCACTGCGATGCCGGTCTTCAACTGAGCCAGTGGCTTGGAACCGGTGCCAAAGTCGACTGATGGTACTCTGATGCACGTTTAGATGCCTGGCAACCTGACTTTGACTTTCGCCTGCATGCAGTCGGCCAATAGCAATGTTCCTTAAATTTATCGATAGAGACGCCATAAATGTCTGCTTGAAAATGAACTGAATTTTTTGTGTGTAGCGTTATCCTTTTATAGGGTTTCAGTTGCGTAGTCAGTGAATAGTGTTCACCCCAAATTTTGTTGCTTTCACGTGCGCGCAACATGAGCTGTGGTCAAAAATTGCGTCATAAACACTATTGACCACTGCGTTGTAACGATTACAAAAACGAACGCAATTCAGGTCAACACGTGCATTTGACATGTAAAGAACATTTGAGGCTGGTTTTTATATATACTCAAAACCTAAAAAGATAACTATGCGTTTCTTTTTTTGAACTATTTACTATACATATATATATATAATAATATATATATATATATTATATATATGGTTATATATATTTATAATATATATATATATATGATTATATATATATATATTTTATATATATATTCCCTCTCTGTTTATTTTTTTTTTATTGCACCTGTGTGTCATGTGCTGCTTTATATGACACAGGAGAATCTTTCTCCATGAACACAGATGTGTTGTAGGTTTTGGAATGCTGTTTCGTTGATGGGCCTTTTAGTTTTTTTTTTTTTTTTTAAATGTTTACCTTCCATCTTGAGCGCCCGACTGGCAAAGCGCTTAAGCGGCAAAGTTACCTGGTTCCGAGATCGAAACTTTGTAGCGTCACTCTCCAGTATTACCCACCTGTAAATCGGTACTTGACTCTTCTCTTGAGTTAGGGAAAGCAAACGAAACGAGGAAGGGAACTGCTCACACCACCCCATAAAGCTGGATCTAGTGTGGTTAATTCTCAACACTTACGTTATTATCTGCTACAAGACCACCGCAACCTTCTATCTTCCATCTAAAATAACTCACTCGCTTGCATATTTAAAGCGTTGAACTTGTCAAAGAAAGGTCCTATTGATTTGGACATTCGTTCATTTTACTTTTCACTCCCTATGGAGCATAGAGCCACCAATGCAGCTGACCCTTGCAGGAAGCCTGTACAAAGCATTCACATTCTCTCACAGCAGTAGATTCTGTAGCAATTTGTTTTATATGATGAGATTGCCAGCCCATATTAGTCGGCTTGTACGACTTGCATGAGGGAATTTGGACATTGCTTGCTGGAGAATTTTCTTTATTTGAGGTGTCCATTACTTCTGCCTTAATGCTCTTTGGGCTAAGGCTTTCATTATTGCTGTCTGTCATAATTAGAACCAGAATTGAAACGACTTCAATTTTAAGGTAAACTGGAATCAATGAAATAAGGGACACTTACCTCATGTTGTATCGCCGAGACTTGCTGACGCGACTGTGAGAAACATAACAATCTAGTCCAAACTGGGTTCACTGGTGGCTCTGGAGCGCTTCACTCCGCTACGGCAGTATCAGCTATGTAACTACAGTTACCTTTTTCAGATCTGTAGAGAACTCGGTAATTCTAAAGTAGATCCCACAGCTACTGAGTTGCCTACAACTGTTCTAACGTACAGCAGACATTGGTTTAATGCCGTAACTTTAAGATAAACACAAATAGTTAGTGCAAGTCTTACTGTTACAAACGACAAACTAACGGATTCCAAGCTCTTCGTCGGGGGACAAGCAGATTAAAACAGTATAGAAAAGAAAGTGAGAACTAATCAAATAGCATAATTTAAAAAAAAAGCCTAATAAGGAGTCCCACGACGTAAATGCTAAATCAGTCCTACTGTACGGCTGTGAAACATGGAGAAAACAAAAACAGCAACCAAACAACTACATACTTTCATAAATTGATGCTTGGGTAAAATAGAAGGGTTGAAGTCGTATGACGACTAATGTGGAACTAATGACAAGATGACTAATGTGGAACTAATGACAAGACGACTAATGTGGAACTAATGACAAGATGACTAATGTGGAACTAATGACAAGATGACTAATGTGGAACTAATAACAAAAACTTGACAAGCGCCAGGGGAACAAGAAATGGGAAGAAGGCGCTGGAGGTGGATAGGGCACACTCTGAGAAAACACGTTGATACCATTACAAGACTGTCCTTGTTCTGGGACCCCCAGGGTAAGAGAGGTAGAAGAAGACTACAGAACAAATGGAAATGATAACTGGAGACAGACATGAAGGGGATGACAAAGCCATGAAGGGGATGACAAAGCCATGAAGGGGATGACAAAGCCATGAAGGGGATGACAAAGCCATGAAGGGGATGACAAAGCCATGAAGGGGATGACAAAGCCATGAAGGGGATGACAAAGCCATGAAGGGGATGACAAAGCCATGAAGGGGATGACAAAGCCATGAAGGGGATGACAAAGACATGAAGGGGATGACAAAGCCATGAAGGGGATGACAAAGACATGAAGGGGATGACAAAGCCATGAAGGGGATGACAAAGACATGAAGGGGATGACAAAGCCATGAAGGGGATGACAAAGACATGAAGGGGATGACAAAGCCACGAAGGGGATGACAAAGACATGGACAGACTTTGAGTTTATGGGACGGGACATGAAGAAATGGCATGAGTTTGTTGAAGGCCTATGCTCTTTTGGGAGGTGAAAGGTGAAAGAAGACGAAGAAGAATAGGAAGAAGAAGAAGAAGAAGAAGAGGAGGATGAGGAGGAAGAAGTTACAGACGTTCGTAAATTGGCGCTTAGAATAGAAGGATTAAAATAATATGAGATGATCACCAATATAGAACTGATGACACAAACCAGAAAAGTACGAGTGGAATATGAGATCAGAAGTAGACGCCGGCCATGAATAGGACACACATTGGGGAAACTTGTTGATAATGTTACAAGACAGTCCTTGTTCTGGAATCCCCCATTGTAAGAGAGGTAGAGAGAGACAGAAGAAAATACCGAGAAGAGAATTGGAGACAGAAGTTAAAGGAATGAGGAAGATATGCAAGTACTTTTAGCGAACGGCACAGAACAGCAGGACTTTGCACGAATTTGCTGACGTCAATGTTCCTTCGTGATCTTAAGAGTTGTGAAAGAAGATGAATGAATCAAAAGGATACTACTCGCCAAGGAAGATCTTTGTTAACGCTCTGGTAAATCAGAGCCAGAAATCAATATATATAAAATCCCAGATTTTTCTGTCAGTGACGCTAAGGGATGCAACTTTGGTTAAAAGTTAGACATTAATTGTATTCTTTCCCTTATATGTGCTCTCCCGAAAATAGTAACACTTACCAAAGAACAATGTGCAAATGACTGTGTGCAAAAAAATATATTTATAAAAATGTATGATCCCGTATACACACATTGGGATCCTCACTGCTGCTACGTAGTTCGTGTACTGTGTTGATGCACAGTGGTTTTTAAAAATACTTTTGAATAAGTAAAATTGCCGTTAGGTATTGGTGCTTTTGAATATAATTCTTGTCTTATGATGGGCTTATAAACTTGTACCACAAGAACACGCTTACAAAAATTTAAAGAAATAACGAATAAATTATCATCATTGTCTTCATTTTCCTTTGCGTTCCTTATGTCGTATAGAGCCGCCGTCACTGTAGTTAGCCCCCTGGCAGGATGCTTGTGCTATTTATTCAGATGTGCCCTTACAGCAGTCGTTGCTGTAGCTATATGTTTTACATGATGAGGTTGTCAGCTCTAATGTACACCCTGGTGACGGTATTGCCTCCCCTGCTTTGCAGTAGTAGTCTAACAGTGGCCAAAACTCAAGAGTATCTAATATGGGCTTCAAGGGTGTCTACCTTCGCACAAGATTACTCTTGGCAGAGATTTAGAGAGAAGGCTAATGACACTTCTATTACAAAGGGAGTATTCACAAGATATTCAGATAAGCGAAAACAATGCTGCGTTGGCTGAGCACGTTAATTCTAAAATCTGCCGACAACTTTTGTGAAGGAATTTAGCACTTATTAATTTCAGCTTGTTTAAGCCCCCACCCCTGATTTACTCAGTGCAATTCTTACTATTCTGGTATAGCTCTGTTTAGAGTGTGTGTAGTAATTTGACTGAGACAAACATGCAGTAACTTTAAAATGATTAAATCGAAGTTAAATTTGTAACATTACAAATAACAAAATTTAATAATCACCTTAGGTTTTAACGGTTTGAAAATAAATTGAACAGTTTAAAATAAAGGATTCATCATTGATAGTTGATATAATTCTTATGTAGGAAGTTCACTTTGGCAGTGTATATTTTCCATTAAGCTGCCAATAGTAGTTTCTGCTCCCTCATGGGTTCTGTCTGTGTACACTGCTCTCACTCGTCGCTGGTCAAGATTAAAGGGGCCGCTCGTTCCTATGAACGTCAAGGAGTAACGGCCAAGCTGGTCCTGCGTCTGTCTATAAGACCCTCTTATGATGGCGTCTCGCACAACGTCAGTCCACTTCTACCTTCACTTGGTTCCAGAGATAGTACTTTCTGTTGGTACCACTAATAACTGTGGTAATAGAATGGAAACGAAACGCTTTTCAGAGTATCGCGTTCTCCGACACATACTTATGTCCCCCCCCCCCCTCACCCCCCCCCCCCTTCTTCTATTCTACCATCCGATTTATCTCAGAATTTACCTTCGATGAGAATTAAATTTAATCCAACGGGATAAACTTTCTTTACATTTAAATTGAATAGCTTTAGCTTTACATTACATATAAATGACAAGGTTAATAATACGGATAGAATATGTTTACATTTACATTTCCACTGATTGAAAAATGTTCACAATAAACATTGAATATGTTTGCAATTATGTTTACACTAAGTTGAAAAGTTTGAAACTTTCATTAACTTTAAAATGAATATTTTTATATGGACATTTACACTGCTTAAAATTGTAAGTATTATACTCAAAATGTACATCATTTCTTTCATCTTTCCCTCCCTCCCCCGTATGGAACTTGGGATTACTTTCTGCTTTTAGTTCTAATTGCGAAACTAGCAATAAAGTAATCACCAGCCCATGCAGTGGTGGTTCATGAATCATCATTCTATAAGCTGAGGTTGCCAGCCTCAAATGACTTGGACATCCACTAGCGATTTTCACATATTAATATTCATATGGCAATATACATATATATGTTAGTTTACATGTTAGTGGGAGCCGCGGTAGCACAGTGGTTAGTGCACTGGCTTCGTTGCTCAGTGGTCTATGGTTCGATCCCCAGATGAGATGGGATATTTTTAGGCCACAAACGGCTCCTGGGTTGACCCAGCCCCAATTGGGTACCAGAGCAACTTTGGGAAGGTTAAGGCGGCCGGCGTGATGCTGACCACATCACCCCTAGTGTGCCGATGGTCAAGAAAATATGGGCCTAACACCATATTCCCAATATGCTTCAATGGGCGTGTAACGGGATCCTTTACCTTTAACATGTTAGTAATATAAAATGTATAATGACAAATTACGCCAATCCTGGCTTACAGACCTTTTGCTCAGATGAATAAAATACTTGAATCGGTCTCTTACACGCGTCTGGGGTGTCGTTAATTTAATAAGTTCCCCCTCTGACTTTGTATGTGGTCTTTCAGTTTCCCCAGTCCCGGTTTCCTTATTTAATATGAAAGAGATTTCCTGGGCTATGAAAGTCCGTCCAAAATTCTCCAATAAAAGGTATGTTAAGAAGGAATTCTGAATTCTAGGCTTCACTTCTAGCAAGGTCTGGTATCTTGGCAAGCGATCTTCACAGTGGAATAACACTGAAACGTTTCAGGTTATATTCCCGGTCTCCCACGCATCTGTTTGTTATGGAGTTCTATAACGCTCCAATCATGTTTTCACACAGGCGGGTGAAGGGTGTGGTACTTTCAAAATATTCCACGTGAAATAAGGTGCGTACAGCAAAAGGTCACGTATTACCATATATGGCAATAAGATATACGCTGCCTTGCGTACAGACTCACGAACATGCCGTTAACTTCATATGACAACGTGTTCCAGAAGTAACAATTCATTACTTTATCAGAAAATCATTACATTATCTTGTGTCTGTCCTCATTTGTCTCCCGTAATCCAACTTTGATGATGCGCAAAAAAAAAACCCACACCATGCGAAGCACATCCGATCATAATATCGGGTGAATTATGGCAATAGTCGGCTGGGCCATGTACTGTTAATCTGCCGCGACCAATCTCGGTACAAGGGATTTTACCAATCTGTCCTCTCGTATATATTATAACGACCTCTCTTAAGCAAATGGAATTTTATCATCCGCAAGTATTCAGATAATAAAAACAAATAGACTGAAAGTGTGAAAAATAAGTAATAATTGTACTATATAGTAATTATAGAGATGGTTATTGTTGTTTTTTGTATTTCAGTAGAGATGGCAAAATACGGTTAATAGAGGGTAGAGAACATTATTTTAAAA